>CP092871.1:86157785-86168483 GCA_030710605.1 Cordylochernes scorpioides | reverse complement strand
TGGTAATTTTGCAAATGAAAACTATCCTTTATAGAGAGGTGTCTTTTAGCGTGAGTATCCTCTCATGGAGATTCTATTATTATTTTAAAATAATTTTGATTGTTAGTGTTGGAAAAAAAGAAGAATAGTAAATCAATGATCTTGAAATACTTTTAGACTGACAACACTGTTATATAAAAATGAGAACAAAGGAGTGTTGGTTTTGTTTACAAAATTAGTAATTGTAATGTAAATTGTTAAATGTTCTTTTCTATCTCTCTTTGAAAATAATAAATTTAAAATACTTTCATAAAAGGTAAAATCGCCTAATTCTTTAAAACCACTTCAGCTGTAAGTAAACTTGTTATTTGTTGTTTCATTGTCTGAACCATAAAAGATTCCCAACATGGTAGCAGAGCGTGGTTCTTTTTGAATCGCGGTAAAATCTATATTAATAAAATGGAAATTTCATAAGTGGACATCACTAAAAACTTTCGTTACAATGCATCAATTTCAACCAAATTTTCAACATTTATGTAAAACGAGATGGAGCAGGTTTTGCTTAACATCAAAATATTTTTCCTAACTTTAAAATACATAACTTTGCTGTTATCGATAAAATACAAAAAAAAATCAACAGAGTTAATTTTATTTATATATAAATACAAAAAAAAAAAATCAGCAATTCATTCAACTCAATCTAAAAAATATTCAAAACAAGCAATTTTAAGATAACACCATATGTAAAACAGTCGGCCAAGAAAACAACAACGATATTACATCTTTCTCACATATTCACACACAATCTTGATTAATAATTAAAACTAATCTTTAGCATTGTTTATTATACTTCATAATATATAATATTCGTTAGGCAAACTTTCACTCGGATAAAACCCGGGCGAAGCCGGGTACACATCCGCTAGTATATATATAAAATATAAATAAAAAACAGAAATGGCTGTCAGCGAAGATATCGCAAATATTGTGAGGCTTAAAAATCCTGAAAATTTTGATTTATGGAATTTTCAGATAACAATTATTTTCAAAGCAAATGGCCTTCTAGATATTGTAAATGGAAAATCGTTGTTTGAAGACTTGAAAGATGAAACTGGAAAAGATAAATGGAGCCTAAAAGACGCCAAAGCACAAAAATACATAATGTTAACCATTGAAAAGAATGTTTTAACACACATTCTAAATTGCAAAACTTCAAAAGAAATGTATGAAAAACTAGTAGCCATTTATCAAAGAGAAGATGAGCAATTAAAATGCAAATTACTACAAGAATTTCATGGATTCAAATTTGACAAAAATACAGATATGGCAACAAATATAAGCAGAATGCAAAATTTAGTATTCAAACTAAATAATGTAAAACAAGAAATTGAGGAAAGCTTTGTAATTTCTAAAATATTGAGCATTTTGCCAGACTACTTTAATTACTTCAGCACAGCATGGGACTCGACACCAAAAAGTGAGAAAACGTTAACAAACTTAATATCAAGACTATCACTTGAAGAAACTAAACAAAAAGTAAAGCCTGAAGAGGGAATAGCCATGAGTGCTACTAAAGTAAAGCAGTGCTTTAACTGCAAAAAGAGCGGGCACTTAGCAAAATATTGTAGACTAAATAAAAAATGGTGTACCATCTGTAAAAAGACAAATCATACTCAAGACCAATGCTTCTTTAAGAAATCTCAAAATAAATTCCAGGAAAATATTCCTTGCCGAATTTGTAAAAAGACAAATCATAAAGAAAAGGATTGCTTTTTCAGAAACAAAAATGAAGAAAAATTGTCCTTTTTTGCAGGAGAGACTTTAAAATGTAAAAATGAGGAATTGCTAGAATTCATTGTAGACAGTGGCTCAACAAGCCATATGATAAATAGTAAAAAGTTTTTACTAGATGAAGTAGATTGCAACTCAAAAATATCAATAGCAAAAAAGGAAGAAACTCTAATTGCAAAATCAGTCGGAAAAATTCAAGGGAAAAAATGTGATCTCAAGGAGGTGATGTTTGTACCAAACTTGACAAATAATTTACTATCGGTAAGTGCCATTACCAGAAATAAAGGCAAAGTCGTCTTTGAAGATGAAAAGGTATTTGTCGTAAAAAATGGAAAAAAAAGTTTTAGAAGGAGAAAAGCAGGAAAATGGACTCTATACAATAAATATAGAAACAGAAAACCCCGAAATTGAAGAATCTCACCTAACAGATACCCAAAATGAAGAAATGCTAAAATGGCACAGAAAAATGGGTCACATAAGTTTTTCAAGCTTAAAACAATTAAAATCTATGGTAAATGGAATAAACATAGAAAAAATAAGTCAAGATGAAATTTGTGAAACATGCATTAAAGCTAAACAGGTAAGAAAGCCATTCAATTCCATTAGAACAAAATCAAAAAGGCCTTTTGAAAAAATCCATACAGATGTATGTGGACCTTTAGATCCCACTACCCATGACAACAAAAACTATTTTCTAACATTTCTTGATGACTACACACATTTTTGTCATGTGTATTTGTTACAAAATAAATATGAAGTAAAAGGATATCTAAAAGAATTTATTACAGAAGCAGAAAACCAAATGAATCTAAAAGTTTCAAAAATAAGATGTGACAATGGCGGAGAATATGTAAATGAAGATATAAAATCCTGGTGCAAAGCTAAAGGAATCATTATGGATCTCACCATACCTCACTCACCTCAGCTAAACGGCAAAGCCGAAAGATTAAATAGAACCCTGATGGAGAAAACTAGAGCTCTTTTGATTGATTCTGGTGTAGAAAAATACATGTGGGGAGAAGCTGTAAGGGTTTCAGCCTATTTGCTGAACCGAAGCCCTACTCAAGAATTAGAGAAAACCCCTGCAGAACTTTGGTTCAACAAAAGACCAAATTTGTCAAACTTACAACTTTTTGGTTGTGAGGCTTATGTCAAAACCCTAAAACACATAAAGAAATTGGAAGACAGAAGTAAAAAATATACCTTTATAGGTTATGCACCAAATGGTTATCGCCTTTGGGATGAACAAAGCAAACAAATCTTTACAGCTAGAGATGTAATTTTTTTAGATAAAGGATGTATAAATAAAGAAGAAAAAATACCTATTGTCGAACCAGAAGAAGAATCTGAAGACCAACTAGAATTAAATGAAGAACCAAGTCTACCAGAAGTCTCTGAAGACAAAGAAGATATCCCTACAAAACCAAGTACTTCAAAATATAATCTTAGACCAAGAAGTAGTTTACAAACACCATCAAGATATGAAGACTTCTATTTAGAGCAGGATGGAACAACAGAATCAGCTCTTCTAACTTAATCGGAAGCTATATCTGGTCCAAATCAAGAAAAATGGAAAAAGGCAATAAAAGAAGAAAAAGAGTCTCTTGCCAAAAATGAAGTTTGGGAAATAGTAAAAGAAAATGAAGCGTCAAACAAGAAGATTCTGACCTCTAAATGGCTCTTTAAAGTGAAAGAAGATGGTCGCTACAAAGCAAGACTAGTTGCAAGAGGCTTTGAACAAGAAGCAGGCATTGATTATGATGAAACATTCAGTCCAGTTATAAGCACTGTCTCTTTAAGGATATACTTTGCTCTAATGGCTAAGAGAAGGTTTGTTTTTAAAACATTTGACATAAAAACAGCTTTTCTATATGGGTTTTTGGATGAAGAAATATATGTTCAATTGCCAGAAGGTTATAAAGGGAATATATGTAGGTTAAGAAAGGCATTGTATGGTTTAAAGCAAGCCCCATTAAAATGGAATGAAAGATTAAAAACCTTTCTCAAATCCCAAGATTTCATACAACTAAAATCAGAGCCATGTCTTTTTAAAACCAACAACGGAAATATGTACCTTGCAATATATGTAGATGATGGTATCTTAATGGGAGATAATGAAGAAGAATTAAATAATATTTTAGAAAAACTATGCCAAGAGTTTGAAGTTAAAATAAACAATGATCCAAGAATTTTTTTGGGAATAAATTTGTGTTTTGAGGAAAAAAATAAAATTTTACTTTCACAAGAAAATTATGCAAAATCAGTTCTTGAAAGATATAATATGCAAAACTCAAAACCAGTACCCACTCCCATTACAGATGTAGTAAAAGAATTAGACAAAAACTTAGAAATATCAAATGATAACAAATTTCCCTACAGACAAGCAATTGGAAGCCTTTTATATTTGACAAACAAAACTAGACCAGACATGACCTTTGCCACAAATTTTGAAAGCAGGTCAATGTATGATCCTACAACTCAAGATATTATAAACATCAAAAGAACCCTAAGATATTTAAATCACACCACCAATTTAGGCATATCATATGATGGAGAGATGCCATTTGAATTAAATGTGTATTGTGATTCTGACTTTGCTGGAGATATTAAAACTAGAAAAAAGTACCACAGGATATGTAGTTTATTTATGTGGAGGTCCCATAAGTTGGTGCTCCAGAAAGCAACCTGTAATTGTCCTTTCAAGCACTGAAGCAGAGTTCATTGCTGCAGCAGATGCATGCAAAGAAGTGTCATACATAAGATCCCTATTAGAAGAATCAATTCCAGATAATTTTGATATAAATCTCTATGTTGATAACCAAAGCACTATAAAAATTATAAAATCAGGCCAATTCACCACTAAAACTAAACATATTGATGTCAAATATCATTTTGTGAAAGATCAAGCTCAAAAGTTTAACCTGATATATTGTCCAACAGAACACCAAATTGCAGACATCCTAACAAAACCTCTAGCCAGACCAAAGTTTGACAAATTCAAATCCCTTCTTATGACAACCATTTAAAACATAAGTCAAGTGAAGAAACTATTGAATGTGATAAGATCACTGATTTAAGAGGGAATGTTGGAAAAAAAGAAGAATAGTAAATCAATGATCTTGAAATACTTTTAGACTGACAACACTGTTATACAAAAACGAGAACAAAGGAGTGTTGGTTTTGTTTACAAAATTAGTAATTGTAATGTAAATTGTTAAATGTTCTTTTCTATCTCTCTTTGAAAATAATAAATTTAAAATACTTTCATAAAAGGTAAAATCGCCTAATTCTTTAAAACCACTTCAGCTGTAAGTAAACTTGTTATTTGTTGTTTCATTGTCTGAACCATAAAAGATTCCCAACAGTTAGAAGCAAACCTAGCAACATACATAATTAGGGCTTCAACTCTATAAATCGATTGAATGAATATTTCTAAATATATTAATTGAAATTTTAATAGATTTGAAACCTAATTTTTTGGATAAAATAATATTTTTTACTAGTATTAAGACGAACTTTGAGAAGGTCCAAGGAAATGAATGAACAAAGTCATAGATACAAACCTTGATCGTTGTTTGAAGAAACACATTGCGAGGGCTCAAGGAATTGATCAGGGCGCCATTATATGCGTTTAAAATCTGGAAACTAATTTCAAAGAGCCCACTTTGCAAAAATTTAAAAAAAGCTCAAGAGTATTTACAAAGGCTTCAAGATCTTGCCTATAGCCTTAGAGTCAAGAAAGAGCTCAAGGAATTGATCAGGGCCTCAGCATGGCGGCAAGAACTGGTCACTGGTTGCGAAGTCGATCAATGTAGTAACTCAGCTGAAAGATTTGACTGCTATTTATAAAACCTACACGTTGCGAAAGCTCATAAGAATTTATCAGAACTGTATCATTGGCTGCAAGATCTGGCTGGTGGTTTTAGAGACCGCACATTACAAATTCTCAAATAATTGATGGCAATGTCTATGGCAGGTAATGCTGGGTGGAAAACTTTTTCTGATGAGAATTACAGATGGTACAAACGTCTCAAATGGCTGACTAATTATTATTCTGACAGAAAACTGATGGCTCGGAACTGGAGAATCTGTTTCACTATAAGTTCAATGAGTATGATTCTTAATGCCAACTATACCTAAGAGAAGACTGCCAGAATATGGATGGAGAAAGACATGAAAACACACATGGTCTGACCGCTAAAGATCAAAGTCGTTTTTGCAATCCTGAATTCAAGCTACGAAAATGGAGATCATTTTTTTTGGTACAAGTTTATTGGTCAGCGCATTCTTTCTCCTCTCTAACTGTATTTCCTTTTCAGAACTGGAAATCCACTAACCCGATTCACAAAGAATGATAAGATAAATACCATTATTTACTTCTTGAGATAAAATATCTCAATGAATATTCATCAAAAAGTAATAAATTATCCCAAATTAAAATTATAAAATCAAATTAATTTAAAGATTAACTTTTGGCGATTGAGTTAAAGGAGTTGATCAAGGCGGCATCACGGCTGTAAGATCTGGCCAGTGGTTTTTAAAGGCCGCACGTTGCAAAGACTCAAATAATTTATCAGGTTGGGGCCACGGCAGTAAGATCTGGCTGCTCATTCTAGACAAAGACTCAAGAAAATTATCATCTGGATACGTTTAGATAAAACTTTAACACTCTGGCTGGAATTGCTACCAAAGTTTCAAAGCCACAAGATGAAAATGATCCAATTGCAGGTAATTTGGATATTATATTTGTTTTTGCATATGCTTTCACAATAATTTGACATGTCAGGATGAAACTTTTAAATATATAGAGTAAGATTTGAAGGAGTTAGTACCATAGTTTCTACCCTCGAAATTAGTCCGATAACGTTCTACTTTACATATTCTGGAGTTGAAATATGATAACGTTGAAATATATTAATTACATATAATTCTCTCTCTCATATTCTTTTTTGCTGCACAATGGAAATTTCTACTAATAATTATGTATTAACTTATATTGGTTAGACAAATATTCACTCAGGCATAACCTGGCGACGCCATTTCATTTGTATATATATTGAATGATCATCAACACACACACACACACACACATAGATAGACATTTTGAAAGTTTCTTTTGAATATCTTTATTAGCAAATTTAAATGCCTATAAACGGCCTTCAGCTACCACATTATGGAATATTTTTTTATGTTTTTAAAATAATAAATAAAAAGAGAAAGAGAGAATAAGTTTTAAACACCCCTCAGACTATTTTAAATTAATTTATTTTTAATGTTACTATTGCGTAGATATTTGAAAATAAAAATATATAATAAAATAGTAAAATATAAATATAATTTCAATTTAACACAAGGCAGACACATATTCTGCCATAGAATTTCAAATAACTTTTATGTTTGGTAGTACGTTGCTGTCTTAAAAAGCACGATTTTCAATAATTAGTCTGAAAAGAAAAAGGATAAGAAAAATCATCTAACGGAGCTCTTTGTTATATTTCATATTTTGCGCAAATTGCTTTGGCAAAGCCAATCTGTTTCTGCATCGTTCCAAATAAGCATATACATTTTTTTAGATAATAAAGATTAATTATGATTCCACAGTTAACATATATTGTACTTTAAACTGATATATACAGCTTTGGCCTATTTTACAAAACTGTTATGTACATAATCATTTATGGACTACAATCATTCGTGCTGATGGGTCGGCGGTCTCAAAGCTACGCTAGCATACAGCAAGGTAAACCTTCTGCTGCTGATTGGCCAGCGAAGCGCATGTGCTAGCTTGCCGACCAAGTATTATAAAGAAGTTTCGCCACGTTTTAAAGGTTAAATGAGAGCAAATATTTGATTTAATCTGGAGTAAAGTACTTTCTCTATATTACCGGTTCGATTCAAAATCACTTTATTAGGTACCGCTCCAACAAGAGCAACCTAGTTTATGATAATTGAAACAGTGAATAATATATGTGAAGGTTATTCACATATTAAACAAAATGTTAACGAGGGATCTCTATATTACAATACATAATTACTGTTGTATATTTTAAGCTTACACTCATGGACAAAATTTAAGGAAGTGGAAAGTCTTTGATTCGCAGGTCCTTTTTTTTTTAAGAAGAAGAAGACTGAGGTAAATTTTGTTCACATTTGGTTATCTCGTATGTCTTCAATAAAGGTTTACTATATATCAAATATCTTTCTGAGTTATTGTCAGAATCCCGATATACACATGTAAAAGGTACAACTTCCTTCAATTTTGTCCATTAATGTATATTTAAGATATAAATAAATTTAGAATTTTGTTTGAGATCAACATTTTCTGAATGGGTAATGCTTTGGTAAAATAACAAGACAACTAGAGCGTCTCATATATAATGTATTTATTCATTAAATAAAATATTTTTACGCACAATGAAAAAATAAATTTTTAAAATATAAATAAGAGAAAAGAACATTATTTATACAGGCTTTTTAGACACTCTTATAATAATAGTAAAATATTAAAACATCAAACTCAATTCATTTAAATGTACATTACATTACAAATAATTTAAAGAGACAAAATTATTCAACAACAACAACAAAAAGCCTTTATTTAGGGTCACTGACCCTATACAGGATTCACCAGAGGTATGCATAAGAACAAAACAGTGAGACAAAGGAAACAATGATATAGACAGAAGAAAAAGAAAAAAAAAACAAGAAAGAGAAAGAGGGAGGCAAGAAAATCAACACAAAAAGAGTAGCAGTAATAAAGTGAGGAGTGAGTGTCACTTGGCCTTCTTCTGAGATATGGACTTGTGGAAACCATAAAACGCCGTAGCAATATACTTATTCTGGGTCATATTGTCAATTATTGATGGAAGTGAAGCACAGAGTTGCCCAGTTTTGAGCATAAGGGTTCTTCTTTCTTCTTTCAGAGCAGAACAATCAAAAATATAGTGAGTGATTTCAATTTTTAGTTTTGAATTACAGAAGGTACAAATCGGGTCCTCACCGCAGAGCATCTTGGTGTGGTTTTCTCTAAAAAAAACTTGAAAGTATTCTAACTTGTGCGAGTAGTCTTACAACCGGGAAAGGAAAATCCCCTAAAAGGTATCCCTCCGTCATGAAAGATATGTGAATGTCTTTGTAGTGAGAGTATAGCTTAGATTTATCCATTCTTGTAAGGTCGTTTTGTATAGATTGGTCTGCCGCTGTTTTTAAGAGCCCTGTAATCGCGCTCCTCAGCGTTTCAGGATCATCACAGGAAACAAGTGCAGGGGATCCATTATTGTTAAGGAGATTGGTGAGCTTTTTAATGAAACCGATGGGTGTGCCCGAAGCATTAGACAGTACCCGTGTTCTATTAAAACATATACGCGGCAATCTGTCACTGCTCATATTCAACACCCGCAGCCAATACTTCAGGGTTAATTTTAAAGCTGTTACACTCAATGAGATACGACCGGTTTCTAATCTGATTATGTAGCCTGGAGTGTATCTGGGCAGATTCAGGAACCTACGGATAAATAGTAAGTCTTTATGCTCTGTTGCCCACAATGGAGCGGCATACATCAGGACAGCTCTCACTATTGTATCAAAGAGTTTGATTGATAAATTTATTGACTTTGCTTTCGATTTTATTAATATTGGGTGTGTGGCGTTAATTGCTGTAAGTGCTTTTCCTTTAAAGTAATTTGCCGGGTGAGTAGTTGTTATTGTTGGTATCAGAGGGAATCCCAAGTATGTATATCTTGAAGTTATTGTTATGAGTTTATCATTCCAGAACCATCTATCCTTATTTGAGGGTTCAACTCCATTACGGAACACCATAATCTTTGACTTGGACTCATTTAGTGTCATTAAGTTCTCATCGAGATATTCTTTCAGTATTTTGATCTTCTTTTGGAGGTTCATCCTGGACTCACCTATAATTGCTATGTCGTCGGCGTACAACAATAAATAGATATCTCCAAATTCTGGCAAATTTACACTCGGCAGGTCTGAATTATTATAAATTTCGATTAAGTCCGTGATAAATAATATAAAGAGCAGTGGGGGAAAGTGGTTCTCCCTGGAGGACTCCCGAGTTTATCTTAATACTTTCCGTAAATGATCCCTTCCATCTGATAGCTATAGTTGCTTGTTCGTAGTAACTTCTGATCGTACTTATGAATTGGTAACTTATGCCTAGGTTGTAAAGTTTTTTCCAAGACAAAATTATTCAAAAGAAGCATTATTTTTATTATTTCAATATATTTTACTATATTTAAAGCTAATATTTACAATTTATGTTTATATATACATTAATATATATGATCGTATATTTTAAAATGCAAATATAAGAAAATGGTGAAGAGGTATTTTCGATATTTTAAAATAAAAAACGATAATTTTAATTATTCTGTCAATTAGGTGATGGATGTATTTAACATTTTGAAGGCCTCAGCAATAATCTACACTGATGGGTACCCATTGTTTTAAAACCACAGTTACATTAAGAAAATACGAAATATTTGAAAATATTGTCAATGAATAATTAATTTAATGATACAATTTCACTGATTAAAGAAATTATCCGCCACTCTGAATTGGCCTCACTGCTACTTCATGTAATTGTTTTACAATTTTCAGTTTATAATTAATTTTAGCTGTGTAATATATACATAATATTTTTGTATATATGTGTAATATATATCTCTCTCTTATTTATCGCTGTATATATTTTTTTAAAATAGAGCAATCCATAAATAAATGTGTTTTTTAGCAAGCAACAACAACAACAAAGCATTTCATTCGTTGAATAATGTAAATAACTTATGTAAATAAACTTTTCTCCTTGTTTGGCGCAAGTATCCCTTGCGGGATGTAGCGCTTTGGAAATAAAATAATTGTAATAATTGTAATAAATAAATCTTTAAATAAAAATACATATATTGGATC
>CP092871.1:86121840-86157685 GCA_030710605.1 Cordylochernes scorpioides | reverse complement strand
TAAAATAATATTTTTTACTAGTATTAAGACGAACATTGAGAAGGTCCAAGGAAATGAATGAACAAAGTCATAGATACAAACCTTGATCGTTGTTTGAAGAAACACATTGCGAAGGCTCAAGGAATTGATCAGGGCGCCATTATATGCGTTTAAAATCTGGAAACTAATTTCAAAGAGCCCACTTTGCAAAATTTTAAAAAAAGCTCAAGAGTATTTACAAAGGCTTCAAGATCTTGCCTATAGCCTTAGAGTCAAGAAAGAGCTCAAGGAATTGATCAGGGCCTCAGCATGGCGGCAAGAACTGGTCACTGGTTGCGAAGTCGATCAATGTAGTAACTCAGCTGAAAGATTTGACTGCTATTCATAAAACCTATACGTTACGAAAGCTCATAAGAATTTATCAGAACTGTACCATTGGCTGCAAGATCTGGCTGGTGGTTTTAGAGACCGCCCATTACAAATTCTCAAATAATTGATGGCAATGTCTATGGCAGGTAATGCTGGGTGGAAAACTTTTTCTGATGAGAATTACAGATGATACAAACGTCTCAAATGGCTGACTAATTATTATTCTGACATAAAATCTAATGGCTCGGAACTGAAGAATCTGCTTCACTATAATTTCAATGAGTATGATCATTAATGCCAACTATACCTAGGAGAAGACGGCCAGAATATGGATGGACAAAGACATGAAAACACACATGGTCTGACCGCTAAAGATCAAAGTAGTTTTTGCAATCCTGGATTCAAGCTACGAAGATGGAGAACATTTTTTTCATTACAAGTTTATTGGTCAGCGCATTCTTTCTCCTATCTAACTTTATTTCATTTTTTCATAAATAAAAAACTCACTGACCCGATACAAAAAGAATGATAAGTAATACCCTTATTCACTGAAATAAAATACTTCAATGAATATTCATCAAAAGTAATAAATTATCTCTCTCTCTCAAATTAAAATTATAAAATCAAATTAATTTAAAGATAAACTTTTGGCGATTGAGTTAAAGGAGTTGATCAGGGCAAAACTAGGGCTGCAAGATCTGGCCAGTGGTTTTTAAAGGCCGCACGTTGCAAAGACTCAAATAATTTATTAGGTTGGGGCCACGGCAGTAAGATCTGGCTGCTGATTCTAGACAAAGACTCAAGAAAATGATCATCTGGATACATTTGGTTAAAACATCGACACTTTTGCGTCAGTGTTGCTACCAAAGTTTCAAAGCCAAAAGATGAAAATTATCCAATTGTAGGTAATTTGGATATTATATTTGTTTTTGCATATGCTTTCACAATAATTTGACATGTCAGGATGAAACTTTTAAATATATAGAGTAAGTTTTGAGGGAGTTAGTGCCATAGTTTCCACCTTCGAAATTAGTCTGATAACGTTCTACTTTACATATTCTGGAGTTGAAATATGATAACGTTAATCAATTCTCTCTCTCATATTCTTTTTGCTACACGACGAAAATTTCTACTAATAATATAATTATGTATTAACTTATATTGGTTAGACAAATATTCACTCAGGCATAACCTGGCGACGCCAATTCATTTGTCTATGTATTGAATAATCAGCTACATAGGTAGCCATTTTGAAAGTTTATTTTGAATATCTTTATTAGCAAATTTAAATGCCTATAAACGGCGCTCAGCTACCACACTATGGAATATTTTTTATGTTTTTTTAATAATAAATAGAAAGAGAGATAGAGAGAAAAGTTTTAAACACCTCTCTGACTGTTTTTAATTAATTTATTTTTAAATGTTACTATTAAAATTTTACACAAATAAATTTACTGGCAATGCGTTTCTTTTTAAATCTCTACAGACCTTATTGCAATGATATGATTTAATGAATGAGAGGGCTTGGCTCATCAGTAGTGAACCCTCTCAGCGGTTTCGCCAAATTAATCTCTTGACCGCTCTACTATTGTATTGGACTGGTTTTGTTATATACCCTGCATTTTCTATGGAAGGCAGCTAAATGGTGTTTAGTGAACTATGGACATAAGCTTATAGGTCTGTAGAGGTACATACATATAAATTTCAAGGTATTGCATCGAGCAAAGCTCTTCCGCGCAAAACATGTTTTCATAACCATTATATATTAGTAAATTAAATTTTATTGCCCTCTATCGTTAAAATTTTACACAAATAAATTTACTGGCAATGCGTTTCTTTTTATATATAACAAAACCAGTCCAATACAATAGTAGAGCGGTCTAGAGATTAATTTGGCGAAACCGCTGAGAGGGTTCACTACTGATGAGCCAAGCCCTCTCATTCATTAAATCATATCATTGCAGTAAGGTCTGTAGAGATTTAAAAAGAAACGCATTGCCAGTAAATTTATTTGTGTAAAATTTTAACGATAGAGGGCAATACAATTTAATTTACTAAATGTTACTATTGCGTAAATATTTGAAAATAAAAATATATAATAAAATAGTGAAATATAAATTTTAAATATAATTTCAATTTAACACAAGGCAGACACATATGCTGCCATAGAATTTCAAATAACTTTTATGTTTGGTAGTAAGTTGCATAGTACGTAGGATAAGAAAAATCATCTAACGGAGCTCTTTGTTATATTTCATATTTTGCGCAAATTGATTTGGCAAAGCCAATCTGTTTCTGCATCGTTCCAAATAAGCATATACATTTTTTTTTAGATAATAAAGATTAATTATGATTCCACAGTTAACATTTATTGTACTTTAAACTGCTATATACAGCTTTGGCCTATTTTACAAACTGTAATGTATATAATAATTTATGGACTACAATCATTCGTGTTGATGGGTCGGCGGTCTCAAAGCTACGCTAGCATACAGCAAGGTAAACCTTCTGCTGCTGATTGGCCAGCGAAGCGCATGCGCTAACTTGCCGACCAAGTATTGTAAAGCAGAAGTTTCGCCACGTTTTAAAGGTTAAATGAGAGCAAATATTTGATTTAATCTGGAGTAAAGTACTCTCTCTATATTACCGGTTCGATTCAAAATCACTTTATTAGGTACCGCTCAAACAAGAGCAACCTAGTTGATGATAATTGAAACAGTGAATAATATGTGAAGGTTATTCACATATTAAACAAAATGTTAACGAGGGATCTCTATATTACAATACATAATTACTGTTGTATATTTTAAGCTTACACTCATGGACAAAATTTAAGGAATTGTGAAGTCTTTGATTCGCAGGTCCTTTTTTTTTTTTGAAGGAGACAGAGGCAATTTTGTTCACATTTGGTTATCTCGTGTGTCTTCAATAAAGGTTTACTATGTATCAAATATCTTTCTGAGTTATTGTTAGAATCCCGATATACATTATAAAAAGTACAATTTCCTTAAGTTTTGTCCATGAGTGTATCTTTCAGAGTTATTATCAGAATCCCAATATACATGATAAAAAGTACAATTTCCTTAAGTTTTGTCCATGAGTGTATCTTTCAGAGTTATTGTCTGAATCCCGATATACATGCTGAAAGATACAACTTCCTTAAGTTTTGTCCATGAGTGAATCTTACAGAGTTATTGTCAGAATTCCGATATACATGCTAAAAGGTACAATTTCCTTAAGTTTTGTCCATGAGTGTATCTTACAGAGTTATTGTCAGAATTCCGATATACACGATAAAAAGTAAAATTTCCCTCATTTTTGTCCATGAGTGTATATATAAGATATAAACAAGTTTAGAATTTTGTTTGAGATCAACATTTTCTGAATGAGTAATGCTTTGGTAAAATAACAAGACAACTACAGCGTCTCATATATAATGTATTTATTCATTAAATAAACCATTTTTACGCACAATAAAAAAATAAAATTTTAAAATATAAATAAGAGAGAAAAGAACATTATTTATAAAGGCTTTTTAGACACTCATATAATAATAGTAAAATATTAAAACATCAAACTCTATTTATTTAAATGTACATTACATTACAAATAATTTAAAGAGACAAAATTATTCAACAACAACAACAAAAAGCCTTTATTTAGGGTCACTGACCCTATACAGGATTCACCAGAGGTATGCATAAGAACAAAGCAGTGAGACAAAGGAAACAACGATATAGACAGAAGAAAAAGAAAAAAAAAAACAAGAAAGAGAAAGAGGGAGGCAAGAAAATCAACACAAAAAGAGTAGCAGTAAGAAAGTGAGGAGTGAGTGTCACTTGGCCTTCTTCTGAGATATGGACTTGTGGAAACCATAAAACGCCGTAGCAATATACTTATTCTGGGTCATATTGTCAATTATTGATGGAAGTGAAGCACAGAGTTGCCCAGTTTTGAGCATAAGGGTTCTTCTTTCTTCTTTCAGAGCAGAACAATCAAAAATATAGTGAGTGATTTCAATTTTTAGTTTTGAATTACAGAAGGTACAAATCGGGTCCTCACCGCAGAGCATCTTGGTGTGGTTTTCTCTAAAAAAAACTTGAAAGTATTCTAACTTGTGCGAGTAGTCTTACAACCGGGAAAGGAAAATCCCCTAAAAGGTATCCCTCCGTCATGAAAGATATGTGAATGTCTTTGTAGTGAGAGTATAGCTTAGATTTATCCATTCTTGTAAGGTCGTTTTGTATAGATTGGTCTGCCGCTGTTTTTAAGAGCCCTGTAATCGCGCTCCTCAGCGTTTCAGGATCATCACAGGAAACAAGTGCAGGGGATCCATTATTGTTAAGCAGATTGGTGAGCTTTTTAATGAAACCGATGGGTGTGCCCGAAGCATTAGACAGTTCCCGTGTTCTATTAAAACATATACGCGGCAATCTGTCACTGCTCATATTCAACACCCGCAGCCAATACTTCAGGGTTAATTTTAAAGCTGTTACACTCAATGAGATACGACCGGTTTCTAATCTGATTATGTAGCCTGGAGTGTATCTTGGGCAGATTCAGGAACCTACGGATAAATATGTCTTGTATACTGTCCAGTAAGTCTTTATGCTCTGTTGCCCACAATGGAGCGGCATACATCAGGACAGCTCTCACTATTGTATCAAAGAGTTTGATTGATAAATTTATTGACTTTGCTTTCGATTTTATTAATATTGGGTGTGTGGCGTTAATTGCTGTAAGTGCTTTTCCTTTAAAGTAATTTGCCGGGTGAGTAGTTGTTATTGTTGGTATCAGAGGGAATCCCAAGTATGTATATCTTGAAGTTATTGTTATGGGTTTATCATTCCAGAACCATCTATCCTTATTTGAGGGTTTAACTCCATTACGGAACACCATAATCTTTGACTTGGACTCATTTAGTGTCATTAAGTTCTCATCGAGATATTCTTTCAGTATTTTGATCTTCTTTTGGAGGTTCATCCTGGACTCACCTATAATTGCTATGTCGTCGGCGTACAACAATAAATGGATATCTCCAAATTCTGGCAAATTTACACTCGGCAGGTCTGAATTATTATAAATTTCGATTAAGTCCGTGATAAATAATATAAAGAGCAGTGGGGAAAGTGGTTCTCCCTGGAGGATTCCCGAGTTTATCTTAATACATTCCGTAAATGATCCCTTCCATCTGATAGCTATAGTTGCTTGTTCGTAGTAACTTCTGATCGTACTTATGAATTGGTAACTTATGCCTAGGTTGTAAAGTTTTTTCCAAGACAAAATTATTCAAAAGAAGCATTATTTTTATTATTTCAATATATTTTACTATATTTAAAGCTAATATTTACAATTTATGTTTATATATACATTAATATATATGATCGTATATTTTAAAATGCAAATATAAGAAAATGGTGAAGAGGTATTTTCGATATTTTAAAATAAAAAACGATAATTTTAATTATTCTGTCAATTAGGTGATGGATGTATTTAACATTTTGAAGGCCTCAGCAATAATCTACACTGATGGGTACCCATTGTTTTAAAACCACAGTTACATTAAGAAAATACGAAATATTTGAAAATATTGTCAATGAATAATTAATTTAATGATACAATTTCACTGATTAAAGAAATTATCCGCCACTCTGAATTGGCATCACTGCTACTTCATGTAATTGTTTTACAATTTTTAGTTTATAATTAATTTTAGCTGTGTAATATATACATAATATTTTTGTATATATGTGTAATACACTGTATAACAAAAAAATCGACGCACCAAGAAGGAGTTGTCAGATTAGGACAAAAATTGGTGTATGTAAAGAGCATGTATAGGGGAAAAAAACGATTAAAATTTCTGAACAATTAATTGTTTTATCTCAGAGTTTGCTCGTCACAAATTGAGAATGTCAATATGTCGTTGGACCCCCACTGGCCTGGATGCAGGCTGCCACCCGGCGTGTCATGGACTGATAAAGATCCCGGATGGTGTGCTGCGGGATTTCTTGCCAAATAGGCGAGAGATCAGGCGACCTTGCTGGCCACGGAAGAGTTCGGCAAGATTGAAGACAATCCATAGTAACACGTGCCGTGTGTGGCCGGGCATTATCTTGTTGAAAAGTAAGCCCGGGGTGATGTGAGAGGAACGGCAACAAAACAGGCCGTAAAATGTCATCTACGTACCGTTGTACTGTCAGGGTTCCAGGAATGACTACCAATGGGGTCCTGCTATCAAATTAAATGGCACCCCAGACCATAACGCCCTGTTGTGGACCTGTGTGTTGTTCGACATTAAGGCCAGGATCCACACGCTGCCCAGGACGTCTCCAGACATGTTTGCGACGGTTATCAGGACACAGTAAGAAACGGAACTCGTCACTAAAGACAATACGTCCCCAGTCAGCGCAGTTCCAAGTTGATCGTTCCCGATACCACTGTAGTCGGACTTGTCGGTGCACGGGTTCACACCGTAACGGTCGGCGAGCTCTTAGATTCCGCTCTTTCAGTCGCCTGTTGATGGTCATTTTGGACACTTGTGTGCCGGACACACGTTGGATGGTAGATAACGTGGATTCCGGTGCTGCGACAGCCATTCTGACAATTGCTCTGTCCTCCCGTTCTGTTGTTGCCCTTGGTCGACCGCTGCCGTCCTGACGTTGTATGCTTCCGTTGTTGACCCACTTTTGCCAACATCGCCTAATAGCCGCATCACTTCGACACAGATGTCGCGCGATTAGTCGATTAGATCAACCAGCCTCTTTCAATCCAATGGCACGACCAGTTTCAAACTCTGACATATGTTCGTAATGAGCACGAATCTTTCGGCGAGGCATTGATACAGTAGAAATAGGCGTACTGCTAAAATATTAAAACGGAAATTCTGAAAATCAGCTTGTGCCGCGCCGAATATTGAGTCTAGAATGCTCGTGCTGGATGCGCAGTTCAGATGCGCTGGAGCTCTTGCTTTGCATAATTCGGCCACCAAATTTCAATCATTTGCATATTTGGTCGAAACCGCTTTGTATACGTATTTTCATATAAATCGGACAACTGCTTCTTGGTGGCGTCGATTTTTTTGTTATAGAGTATATATATCTCTCTCTTATTTATCGCTGTATATATATTTTTAAATAGAGCAATCCATAAATAAATGTGTTTTTTAGCAAGCAACAACAACAACAAAGCATTTCATGCATTGAATAATGTAAATAACTTATGTAAATAAACTTTTCTCCTTGTTTGGCGCAAGTATCCCTTGCGGGATGTAGCGCTTTGGAAATAAAATAATTGTAATCTATATATATAAAATTGAATGTCTGTCTGTTTGTCTGTACTCTATAGATTCAAAAACCATACATCCAATCGCCGTGAAATTTTGGGATATTATTAGGTATATCACCGGGAAGGTTTTTGAAAAATAATTTCCTGAATATCTTGAATATCCTTAGAGTTATTTGCAGATTTGTAGATTTAACTCGCAAGCAGCGCCCCCATTGTGACGATGATAACAAGTTTTCTTATCACTATATAAGTTTGTTATCTCAAATATTATTTATCAAAAGTAAGATTATCTCAGGATGACACGGCAATGTGACACGGGAAAAAATGTTCACTAGATAAAACTATGATTTTCTAATGTAGAAAATTAGGAAAGACAAAATTCAGGATGACACGGCACACAGGGACCGGGAAAAAATGTTCACTTTATCGAGAGATTCAAATTTACGAGTTTCAAATTATCAAAATATATCTTTTTTTTTTAAATAAGTTTTTAGAGAATTGTTTTAACAAATGTTCGCTAGACAAACCTTTACTCGGGTAAAACCCCGGGCGAAGCCGAGTACGTTTTATAAGTTTATAGAGAATTGTTTTAACAAATGTTCGTTAGACAAACATTCACTCGGGTAAAACCCGGGCGAAGCCGGGCACATCCGCTAGTAATTGTAATAAATAAATCTTTAAATAAAAATACATATATTGGATCAAAATATCATTTATTTTACCAATATTTCAGTTGGCTGAACGCCAACCTTTATCAAGGTATTATTCAAAATGTTATGATACCTTGATAAAGGTTGGCGTTCAGCCAACTAAAATATTGGTAAAATAAATGATATTTTGATCCAATATATGCCTTTTTATTTAAATACCTTGTATATGTTTAAATAAATTGAATTATCGTAACAATATCAGGACATTTCTCTATTTGTAAAGGTCATTAGAGAAAACTCAAAACTAGTTTATTTATTATAAAGTTATTTTGACTTCTTTTTTTGAAAATATATTTTAAATTTCTTACCTTCTTTATCCACGTTCTTACTTATAGGTATTATAATTCTATATACTTCATTTAAAGTGTGTGTGTAGGCCTAAGATAGATGTGGTAACAAGAAAGTCCCAGGGGGAAGGACGGCTGTGCCTGGGCTGCAGCACTTTTACTCCAGGGTGGATGCAAACAGCTCGTAGGCAGTCATCCGGTAGCGCTTGTACATGATGGCGTAGGCCAGGGAGCGGCCAACGATGAAAGACAGGATGATGGCGAAGGAGCCGGAGGACCATCCAGATGGGGAGACAGGGGCAGGTTTAGGCTGCGGCGTGGGTCATTTCACACCAACTTCCATACTCCTTTAGAAGAATTAAAAATTAACTTTGTAAAGAAATCCTAAATTATAAAATTCATTAAGAATTTTGTTATATAAGCTACAAAAAAGATAAATTCTGGAAAACAGTGCATACAATAGGCGCAAGATAGATGATGGATCTAATTTGAAAGAAAGGTCGATGTTAATCTCCACTTTCTATAGATAACTGTTATGTTTACTTCTGTATCTGAGAGTATCCTGTATGGAATGAGTATCCTCAATTGTTTTTGTGGTTGTTTCCTATTGAAAAAAAAAAACAACACATTTTTCGACAGACATACACACCTTTAACCTTGTTGTATAGATATGGCTTATATGTAATATCCTCATTTTTATGTATGTGCAGATATACTCTACAAGCAGAAAGCTTACTCTCCTATTTAAGGGTATCAGGTGAGATATGTAAATAATAAACAGTATGTAAGTATGTAAGTTGCATATACAGAGATGGGTCAGCAGCGAGCCAGAAGAGCAGGAAGAACCCTCTGTGGGAAGAAAGCCATTTCTACAGCAGACGATGGAACTCCACGTAATGATGACAGCAGAAGAAGACAGCGTCCAAACCTTGCAGGACAATCTGGTCTTACTGCCAGGATATATTGCGCCAATCCTGTCTGGGTAACATCTTCCAGTGCTTCAGCTCCACTGTAGACATCTGGGACATATGCAAAACACACATATTTGAATTGACTATATTACATTTGAATTAGGTATTTTTGAGAAAAACACAATCACACCAACCAATAGTTTAACTCCCGATGTTTCAATGACTTAATATCACTCTCTTTCCCTGAAGAAAGTGACAGAAGTCATTGAAATGTCAGGAGTTGGAATAAACTATTTGTTGATGTGGCTGTGTTTTTCTCTGAATCAACTTCTAACCAAAAAATGATCTTTAGAGCTAAGTATTTTTGATCAAAAAGGTTTACAAACAGTCCATTTTAGAAAAAAAAAAAAAAACATCCCAAAACCAAGATTTCACATCACAAGGCCTCAACAATATAAATATGTAAATACAGTATAAATGTGATGTACATATTATCCATTGTGTAAATATCATAAGCTAGGTCGCTTTTTTGAGTGGTATCAACTAATCGTTGATTATCGTAAAGGTAGGGGGATGGGTGTCACGGGAAATGGGGAATAGAACTTTAAATGTATTTGAAGATATTCCGCTACAATACAATTTGTTTTTAAATAAAAAAAAAAAGTAATTATAAAGGGTAAGTATAAATTGTACATAATAGATATCGATTTATATATACTCTTGTGGAATCTTTGTAAATATTATTATTATTTTAATATTTATTTTTGTTTATAATTTCTCATTATATTGTAATTTATTTCAAAGATCATAGTCTTTTGTGAGTTAAATATTTATTTTTGACTCGTGCTTTATATGTTGTGCAAAATTTGAAATATCGCGTGAGAACGGCCTTGGAACCTTAGAATAATTTTTAACGCCTTGCTAAATGTTTTAATTTTTGTTTGCTCCTGACGAGAACAAAAGCTTTTTGTCGAAACGTCGAGGTAATAAAAATATTTACTGGCCGAAGTATCTTTATTTTCAAGAAATAATCGTTGATTTCTAAAAAAAAAAATCCAGAATGGCCAAATACCTTTTCTTGATTAATCAAGAAAAGCTAATAATATACGCGTTTTTGGCTGTTGGCTCTCAATAGCGTGTTTCAAGCTCTACATCTCAACGACCAAAGAAAGATGGTCCTTGTGGCATCCTGAAAAAAACCATGAAGCAGCTATGTAAAGCCAGAAGGGTGTTAGAACACCAAACTGTGAAAAAATAGTATTAAAGTAAAATTGTACTGGGATCAAGTGGATAAATTAATTACATGTACGAATATTACTTGTATATACAGCAAATGAAAACATTCGCGTCTTAAAGGAACTTATACTCCCATAGTTATCTATTCAACCTATATTTTGGGCATCATTCAATGGGGAGAAGTCCGACCACACCTCCCTGCGGTCCCCCCTGGACCCTTGGAATATTTGACCAAATTCTGGTTCCTTTCCAAGGTGACTAACGTGGCAACGGCACCCATTTTCCAATGAAGAGCAAAATAGACTCAGAGCAACAGCTTTACACACCCAAGATAGTGGACATTGCTGCTGCTGTGATAGAGATGCATGGAGACATCTGAGGCTCTTCATTGGACACAACAACAACATTGAATTATTAATATCTTGTGTTCCATTTTTCTATAAGATGACGAATTTTGATCATTTATTCCGAATTTAGAGGTTGTCGTGAATAATGTAACTTTGTGTACTTTCATAGTTATATTTCCAGTCGTAAAAATATCTTGTAAACTTTGGCGAAGTCTTCTCTCTATCTCTGTCTTGTATTATTCCGACAGATAGAGCAAGCCATCAGCAAATTTTAGTTGTTCGATCAGGAGATGGCTTTCTCTTAATTTATTCTATAATGTTTGTTGTAAACCTAGCGCGAGTTCAACAATGAGCATGTACAATAGCACCATCTCTACATGAACATCTCCAATGATCAGACCATCCTAAAAGACAATAAGACATCAGAAGACCCTATGAAGTTAGATTTACTCCAATATCCCTTGCCCAATAGAAAACACATACAACATTCAACATGTCCAAATAAATTTACTTCTCCCTTTTTATACTAACTTCAGATATTCTTCCTTCAAAAAGATATACAAAAGAAGTCCTGGTTCCAAAATCACTTTATTAGGTATCGATCAAAAAGAACAACCTAGTTTATGATATTTACAACAATGAATAACATATGTGAAGGTTATTCACATATTAAAACAAAGTGTCCAATGCAGGATTCAATCCTGGTTCATGGCTGTCGGGAATCGAAGGTTTTACCCACTCGTCCATTACAAAAGAAGTATCACGGAGTTGTATAACGCAAGATGAATTCAGATATTAATAAAAAATTATCAATACATATCTTAAACATAAGACTATAACACGCAATTTATCTATATATATAAAAATGAATGTATGTCTGTTTGTCCTTTATGCCTGACCAAACCACTCATTGGATCGCCATGAAACTTTGGGAAGTTATTTAGTATAGTACTGGGAAGGTTTCTAGCAAATAAAATTTTTGAAATAACTTTTCGCCTAGATATAATCAAGATAAATATTCTAATTTATCTGTTATAATTCAACAATCTGCTCTAAATATTATCATGATGATACGATGATTTTGTAATGTAGAAAATTAGGAAAGACAAAATTCAGGATGACACGGCAATTTATTTGAGACAAGAATAATGATACAATTCCAAGGCAAGATACTATTCCTTTAACTTCCAATTACGGAGGGAACCAATTAATAATGATTTTATTCAACTTATCGAGTATTTTTCAAGGGACCGGGAAAAAATGTTCACTTTATCGAGAGATTCGTTAGACAAACCTTTACTCGTGTAAAATCCGGGCGAAGCCGGGAATATCCATTTCGTAGCTACACCGTCTCTCCAAGAGGCAGTCTCTTATTAAAGGTCTATTAGAGATTCTTTAATAGCAATTAGAATCTTCAATGAGAGACCACCAACAGGAGAAACAAGTTGATTCATGTTTTTAGGTGGTCTTTCTTAAGAGACTCTATTTACATATTTAAAATATGAAAAAATTAAAATATTTTAAAATTAAAATATTTTAAAATCAACATTTTCTTACTGTTACGTTTAATTACTGTTAATCTATATATATAAAAATGAATGTATGTCTGTTTGTTTGTCCTTTATGCCTGACCAAACCACTCATTGGATCGCCATGAAACTTTGGGAAGTTATTTAGTATAGTACCGGGAAGGTTTCTAGCAAATAAAATTTTTGAAATAACTTTTCGCCTAGAAATAATCAAGATAAATATTCTAATTTATCTGTTATAATTCAACAATCTCCTCTAAATATTATCATGATGATACGATGATTTTGTAATGTAGAAAATTAGGAAAGACAAAATTCAGGATGACACGGCAATTTATTTGAGACAAGAATAATGATGCAATTCAAAGGCAAGATACTATTCCTTTAACTTCCAATTACCGAGGGAACCAATTAATATTGATTTTATCTATATATATAAAAATGAATGTATGTCTGTTTGTTTGTCCTTTATGCCTGACCAAACCACTCATTGGATCGCCATGAAACTTTGGGAAGTTATTTAGTATAGTACCGGGAAGGTTTCTAGCAAATAAAATTTTTGAAATAACTTTTCGCCTAGAAATAATCAAGATAAATATTCTAATTTATCCGTTATAATTCAACAATCTCCTCTAAATATTATCATGATGATACGATGATTTTGTAATGTAGAAAATTAGGAAAGACAAAATTCAGGATGACACGGCAATTTATTTGAGACAAGAATAATGATGCAATTCAAAGGCAAGATACTATTCCTTTAACTTCCAATTACCGAGGGAACCAATTAATATTGATTTTATTCAACTTATCGAGTATTTTTCAAGGGACCGGGGAAAAAAATGTTCATGTAATATAAAAAGCCAACAATGAAGAATGAATGTAAGATAAAAAGCCAACAGATTCTCCGCTAGGAGGCGGCACGAATAGGCTGCAAGCAACGTCGCTCTCGGTAAGTGAACTGTCTTACTAAAATATTTCCTCTATTTTTGCTAAAGTTCAAACTCAATATATCTGAAATGAAACCTTCATATCCAATATATCTTACCATCATAATTTTATGTCTATCAGACAAGAATTCTGAGTTAAATTTACATACTTTCAAGCCGGATACATACGGCGGCAAAAATATTTGCTTATCACGCGTCAATATTTCACTTTCAAAATATTTCCGAAACTTTCTCCTTATATGTGTAGTTTTAATGCTCTTAATATTAGCTGGTATTGAACAAAATCCAGGCCCTAGGATGTCCAAACAAACGACGTTGGAAACAAGCTTAGATAGGGATAAAGAGATCAAAGATCTGATAAATGCACTCACCAAAAGGCTGGATAACTGGGGTGAGAGGCTGGAATCCCGTCTTTCGGCAATCGACGATAGAGTAGAAAATATAAATCAAAGACTGCAACAATTAGAGGAATCTTCTGCCGTTACAAAGGCAGCACTCTCTCAAAACTCCAAAAAAATAAAAGACTTAGAAGACCAGCTTGAATACTTGGATGCAAAGAGCAGAGAAAGGAACCTTATTTTTTACGGAATAGAACAAGACATTAACGAGGACTGCCGAGAACGGATACGGAGGGTTATCGAAGAAAATATGCGGACAACGGAGAAGATAAACATCACGCGATGCCACCGAGTATCCAGAAAACCTGGTGCACCGATCCTGGTTGAAGTCCCAGAACAAAACGATAGAACAACTCTATTCAAAGCTGCTTTCAATCTAAGAGGAACTAAGATTTCACTATCGAAGGACTATAGTATGAAGATGAGAGAACAACGACGCGTTCTGAATGTCAAAAGAAGAGAACTCGTCGAAAAAGGTACTCTAGCTAAGCTAAGGGACAATAAGTTAATAATTAATGGCATAGCATATAAGGTCTGTGATGGACAAATTGTAGATGCCAATGGACATTCATTGTAGCAGGCAGATAGGAAACAATCACTTGTAAATAGTCAACCCATTGATAAACAGATCTCTAATACAATGTCCATACAGCCACTTTATGATAAAACACTCACGGCTAAAACTTCTAAAATTAAAAACTCAAAGGTTATGGAAAATATATCAGATAGAAATACAACTAAAATTAGGTATACACATACGAAAAACTGTGAATCGGCAATAAAAGACAAACAAGTAACTCAGGCCAAACATATAGATACTAAAATTAAAATATTACATTGGAATATAAATGGATTCAATAGAATAACATCAATATTTCCACTCGTTGAATACCTAAAAAAATATGAACTTTTTGCACTAAATGAAACATGGATCACTGGTGTTATTGAATTGTTAACTGATGAATATTACATAATTCAAAGCCCAGCAATGAAGACAGAACTAAAGGGAAGGGGCTCGGGGGGAATTCTGATTGGAATAAAAAAAAACTTCCAACATACGGTTAGAAAAATCGAAACAAACCCTTACTGGATATCTGTCTTGACACACAAATTTCTAGACAAAACCACCGAGAGTATATGTTTGCTGTTTGCTTATTTACCTCCTAATGCATTACAAGAACAAAATTTAACAAATTTACTTAGGCATATTGATTATCACACGAGTGAAGGTAACGAAGTGCTAATAGCTGGTGACATCAATATTAGAATAGGCAATGCTGGAGGCTTCCATAACCCACTGAAACTAAATTCACCCCTCAACAAATATAGGAAATCTAAAGACCTAATATCTTCGAAACTATCTGAAAAACTAATTTCCTTCACTGATTCAAATTCTATAACAATAGCTAATGGAAGAACTAAGGGTGACACGCACGGCTCATTCACTTTTATTTCAGAAAGAGGTTCATCGGTTTTGGATTATTTCATGTACACACACGGTTTAACACAGATCATATCGGATATGTGGATCGAAGAACTTTCATATTCAGACCACTTACCAATTGTTTTACAAATTAATACTGGGTATGAAGCTATTAAATCCTCGTACAAAAATGAAATACTAACACAAAAATTCATTTGGACGAAAGAAAATGTGGAGATGCTAAAACATAATTTAAGTGATATTGAAGTTGGAAATGAAACCGATATTAACACAGAAACAGCAAATTTTACTAAACAGATCTACACGGCAATGGAATCGGCAAATATAATTAAATTTGCTAAACGACGACACCAACTTTCAAAACCTTGGTATGACAAAGATTGCTATATTATGAAAAAAACGACCAAAGTAAGTTTACAAAGATGTAGGAACTCAAATAACATACACGACCGCCAAAAATATACTGAGGCTAGGAGGGAATATTTTAAGCTCCTGCAAAGAAAAAGAGATGAATTCAATAAGGACAAGAATGAAAGGATAAAGAACGCCAAAGATCCCAAATCCTTCTGGAATGCCATTGCATCCTTCAGAAAAAAACCAATAATACAAGGTGAGATTGATATAAAAGAATGGTTTTTATTTTATAAAAATTTACTGAACAAAGAAAATAAAGAAGCTACTTTTACGGTAAACCAGATGATCGGTTGGAAAGATCCAGATTTAGACGCGGAAATAACCCTTGAAGAGATCCATGATGTAGTAAAAAAACTAGCGAACGGCAAAGCAGTGGGACTCGATGGTATACCAAATGAGTTGCTAAAGAATTTACCAATACCGACTTTAAATAAATTGAAAAACCTATTCAACAAAATAATGTCCACAGAAAAATACCCGCAACTCTGGACGAACTCAATAGTACACCCTATATATAAAAGCGGTGATAAGAATAACCCAACAAATTACAGAGGGATTGCCCTCTGCAGTAATATATCTAAATTGTTTACTACAATACTAAGAAACAGATTAAACAACTGGATAGAAAAAAGAGTGATTATTTTAGAAAACCAAGCAGGTTTCCGTAAGAACCGATCATGCACTGACCACATAATACTGCTGAATTCACTCATCCAATTATCTCTGAGAAGAAAACGAGGCAAGCTATATGTCTTCTTCGTCGATTTGACTAAAGCTTTCGACACAGTCCCACATGATTTACTTTGGCAAAAATTGCATAAAATGGGCATTAGCAATAAATTTGTAATGCTGATAAAAAACTTTTACCAAGAAGCTAAGATCACTATCCGATGGAAAGGACAATATTCAAATAATGTGAAAATTAATTCTGGAGTGTTGCAGGGAGAATCACTTTCCCCACTTTTATTTATACTATATATGGCCGACCTAATAGAACTTTATAATAACTCAGCACTTACAGGATTTCATCTCCCTGATTTTGGCGTTTTACACCTACTTATGTATGCGGATGACATAGCCATAATTGGAGAATCGATAATTAATCTTCAAATTAAAATCAATTTACTAAAGTCTTACCTGGATAAGAACAAATTAGTTTTAAATGAAAATAAGTCCAAAATAATAGTATTCAGAAATGGAGGAAGACCGGCAAGACACGAAAACTGGTACTGGGGTGACACCCCACTGACTGTTGCGTCCAATATTACATATCTGGGATATCCATTCACTTCCACTATTAATAGTAAAAAGGTAGCCCTCTTTTATAAAGCCAAAGCAAATACGGCAATAAATGCAACTATTAGACTGATAAAAAAAGAAAAAATTAACTCATTAAAAGTTGCTCTGAATCTATTTGACTCAGTTATTAAATCAATACTGCTCTATGCGGCCCCTGTGTGGGCTTGGGACAAAACGGATATTATAGACCAATTACAGAATACGTTTATCAAAAATTTTCTGAATCTACCAAGATATATACCAGGGTACATTGTAAGGCTGGAAACAGGCAGAATATCTTTGACTTTTACAACGATCAAATTAATTTTGAAATATTTCATTAGATTACAAAAAATGGAAGACAATAGACTACCTAAGCTATGCTGGAATAGATTGAAGGAAATTTCCTTAATGACAAAAAAACCTATAGGATTCTGTAAGAATATTATGGATATCATCAATCATTGTGGACTCACATGGCTAAACTATAGGTTAAATTATGATGACATACAGATCGAACTTCCGAATATACTAAAAATAAAAATTGAACAGCTATTGCAGCAAGATCTGGCAAAATTATCTCTTACGAAAACATACTCAAACTATAGGTTACTTTATGATTCATTTATTCCAGAAAATTACTTTTCATGCAATCTGTCTTCAGCTTTAGTGAGTTTTATTGCACAGATCAGATTAATGTCAACAATGATCAAAGAAAATCATATTTACGCAATTAAGAAAGAAGATTTGTACTGTGGGTTATGTGGAAGTCAGATAACTGATGAAATATACCATTTTATTGCTGAATGCGGGGATCTGGAAGGAGAGAGAAAAAAGATCCTGAAAAGTCTTCCTAGACCGCATTTGAACTCAATAAAGCTAATAAAAACTGTTTCAGATAAGAAAAGTTGGGCAATTGAACTGTTCAACTTTCAAAAAGCGGTTGGGAATAAAATTGCACTCATGGAAGAGAGAAGAACAGGGGCACAATAAAAAGTCACCCTGTTTGACATACTTTGACTGTAAATACTATATTTTCACCTGTTCTCTTATGGTTAATATTGTCTGTAACTCCAAGGAGAATCCGTACAGGGCAAGATGCCCTAATAAAGCTGTTTTGTTGTTGTTGTTGTTGATAAAAAGCCAACAAAGAAGAGTAAATATAATATAAAAAGCCAACAATGAAGAGTGAATGTAAGATAAAAAGCCAACAATGAAGAGTAAATGTAATATAAAAAGCCAACAGAGTGAATGTAAAATAAAAAGCCAACAATGAAGAGTGAATGTAATATAAAAAGCCAACAATGAAGAATGAATGTAAGATAAAAAGCCAACAATGAAGAGTGAATGTAAGATAAAAAGCCAACAATGAAGAGTAAATGTAATATAAAAAGCCAACAATGAAGAATGAATGTAAGATAAAAAGCCAACAAAGAAGAGTAAATATAATATAAAAAGCCAACAATGAAGAGTGAATGTAAGATAAAAAGCCAACAATGAAGAGTAAATGTAATATAAAAAGCCAACAGAGTGAATGTAAAATAAAAAGCCAACAATGAAGAGTGAATGTAATATAAAAAGCCAACAATGAAGAATGAATGTAAGATAAAAAGCCAACAATGAAGAGTGAATGTAAGATAAAAAGCCAACAATGAAGAGTAAATGTAATATAAAAAGCCAACAATGAAGAATGAATGTAAGATAAAAAGCCAACAAAGAAGAGTAAATATAATATAAAAAGCCAACAATGAAGAGTAAATGTAAGATAAAAAGCCAACAATGAAGAGTGAATGTAATATAAAAAGCCAACAATGAAGAATGAATGTAAGATAAAAAGCCAACAATGAAGAATGAATGTAAGATAAAAAGCCAACAATGAAGAGTGAATGTAATATAAAAAGCCAACAATGAAGAATGAATGTAAGATAAAAAGCCAACAATGAAGAGTGAATGTAATATAAAAAGCCAACAATGAAGAATGAATGTAAGATAAAAAGCCAACAATGAAGAGTAAATATAATATAAAAAGCCAACAATGAAGAGTGAATGTAAGATAAAAAGCCAACAATGAAGAGTAAATGTAATATAAAAAGCCAACAGAGTGAATGTAAAATAAAAAGCCAACAATGAAGAGTGAATGCAATATAAAAAGCCAACAATGAAGAATGAATGTAAGAAAAAAGCCAACAATGAAGAGTGAATGTAAGATAAAAAGCCAACAATGAAGAGTAAATGTAATATAAAAAGCCAACAATGAAGAATGAATGTAAGATAAAAAGCCAACAAAGAAGAGTAAATATAATATAAAAAGCCAACAATGAAGAGTGAATGTAAGATAAAAAGCCAACAATGAAGAGTAAATGTAAGATAAAAAGCCAACAATGAAGAGTGAATGTAATATAAAAAGCCAACAATGAAGAATGAATGTAAGATAAAAAGCCAACAATGAAGAATGAATGTAAGATAAAAAGCCAACAATGAAGAGTGAATGTAAGATAAAAAGCCAACAATGAAGAATGAATGTAAGATAAAAAGCCAACAATGAAGAGTGAATGTAATATAAAAAGCCAACAATGAAGAATGAATGTAAGATAAAAAGCCAACAATGAAGAGTAAATATAATATAAAAAGCCAACAATGAAGAGTGAATGTAAGATAAAAAGCCAACAATGAAGAGTAAATGTAATATAAAAAGCCAACAGAGTGAATGTAAAATAAAAAGCCAACAATGAAGAGTGAATGTAATATAAAAAGCCAACAATGAAGAATGAATGTAAGTTAAAAAGCCAACAATGAAGAGTAAATCTATATATATATATAAGTCAATTTCTGTCTGTCTGTCTGTTTCGCGATAAACTCAAAAACTACTGAACCAATTGGTACCATATTTTGCATGTCGCTTTTTATAAACCTGAGGAACATTTTCGGCTGCATTTTGATTAGTATTTTTGGCTATTACTTTTTTTTTTCATTTGAAGAACTTTTTTTCACGCGGACTAATCCGGAATGGAATGAATACCTAAATATGGCCATTTTTTAAGCATCGGTGGTTCAGTGGTAGAATGCTCGCCTGCCACGCGGGCGGCCCGGGTTCGATTCCCGGCCGATGCATTTTTTTTTTTTACAATTTTTAAAACTCTTTTATATTATCTTATATATATAAAATTGAATGTCTGTCTGTCTGTACTCTATAGATTCAAAAACCATACATCCAATCGCCGTGAAATTTTGGGATATTATTAGGTATATCACCGGGAAGGTTTTTGAAAAATAATTTCATGAATATCTTGAATATCCTTAGAGTTATTTGCAGATTTGTAGATTTAACTCGCAAGCAGCGCCCCCATTGTGACGATGATAACAAGTTTTCTTATCACTAAGTTTGTTATCTTAAATATTATTTATCAAAAGTAAGATTATCTCAGGATGACACGGCAATTTATTTGCGACAAGAATAATGATACAATTCCAAGGCGAAGATACTATTCCTTTAACTTCCAATTACCGAGGGAACCAATTAATATTGATTTTATTCAACTTATCGAGTATTTTTCAAGGGACCGGGAAAAAATGTTCACTAGATAAAACGATGATTTTGTAATGTAGAAAATTAGGAAAGACAAATTTCAGGATGACACGGCACACAGGGACCGGAAAAAAAATGTTCATTTATCGAGAGATTCAAATTTACGAGTTTCAAATTATCAAAATATATCTTTTTTATTTTTTAATAAGTTTTAGAGAATTGTTTTAACAAATGTTCGCTAGACAAACCTTTACTCGGGTAAAACCCCGGGCGAAGCCGAGTACGTTTTATAAGTTTAAAGAGAATTGTTTTAACAAATGTTCGTTAGACAAACATTCACTCGGGTAAAACCCGGGCGAAGCCGGGCGGGTCCGCTAGTATATAATAAATAAAACCACAAAGCATGAATTTTTCTCTTAAACCAAAAGAAACAAATTTTTCTTCCGTCCTTACTGAGATGAAAACTTTTAGGAGAGATTGGCTCATCAGTATTTTTCATCGCAGTAAGAACAGAAGAATTTTTGTTTCGTTATGTTTTAAATAGAAACATTCATGCGTACAATTTATAGATCTATTTCTTAACTATGTATCATATTTAGGAACGGAAATCAGCAAAGTACCGATGTTTATTCTACACATAAGACAAATCGTACATACAACATCGTAATAAGGATAGTAAAAGTTTGTTTTATATGGAAAAGAAACATTCGCTGTTTTAATGCATTCATTCCCTATATATAGATAGTACGTTATTGCTTCATATGTTTCTTATTTATTGGAAAAAAAGGGAATTTTCGATCAACTATGTTCTTCTACTGGCATATCAAAGTTAGGTAGGAAAATACAAAATATTTGTAAAAACAAACAAATGTGTATCCAGTAGAAGTACAACGTTGTTCGCAAGCTCATTTTTACCAATAAAAAAGATAAGTATTGTGTTATTATTTTTGAACAATATCTCTGAATAACTATTAGCACAATTTTACTTAAAGAATTGTGAGGAGTATACCTACCTTTATGAAAATTATAAACTATTTTTTAGACGCGTAAAATTCTTTTTGAAATTAAACAATTTCTACTGCCCTTACTGCAATGGAAAAATTAATGGAAGAACGTGGCTCATCAGTGGTGAACCCTCTCAGCGGTTTCGCCAGTTTAATCTACCATACCGCTGTTATATTTCATTTTTGGATCTTCCTTTTATAGTGATACTGATTCTAGACTCTTGGAATGGGTATTTTAGATGAACTATGGCTCGGGACTATGGAATATGGCTCACTAGAGGATCATAATACCTACCTTTACGACACAGTACCAAGGTCTCCAAGTAGATCCTTTCCATGTGATCCAGACGAAGACTCTGACAATGGGCGAGTGCAGCGAGCAGCTTTCGTCTTGAAGACTCCTGGACAATCTTTTGTAAGTTTCATTTCCTTCTGTTGCTCTAATTCTTGCATGTGTCGCACGGATTATACGTTTCTGACAACCTAATGTATCTAAGAAAAAGACATCTGAGGGTGCAACTAAAATTTGCTGATGGCTTGCACCATCTGTCGTGATAAATATCAACTAATCGTTGATTTTCAGTTATTCCAGAATTGACTAAATACCGATTCTCAGAAACGTTGAAGGTCCAGAAATCTCTAAGAATAACACTCAAAGAACAAGATTTCCTAAGAACTAGGAAGGTTGAGATATGTTTAAGATCATTAAAACAATAATAAACATTAAGAGGAGCTTCTTGTGTAAATTTCTTTATTACCGCAAGCTTTCGAACAAAACGTTCTTCAACGGGCGTGGATAGTAAAAACGTACTAACATGCTATTAGAGGAGAAGAACTAATATATACACCAATAAATTTACATACTGAAGAGATAATAGCGTAAAAAGAGAATACAACATAAATATTTAAAATGAAATTTGCATAATACAAACGTGACGACTAAAAAATAAGCAATAAACTTGAATGAGACTAAAAACTAAGGTAAAAAATTATTATTAAAACGGCGACATCCCTACACCAACAGAACATAGAATAAAACAGTATATGGAAGTTAAAATCAGCAAGACCAAGGCAGGGGAAAGGGAGGGTCCCACCCAGTGCTACCACTATCTTTGAGATATAAGAGGGGGGGGGGGGGGGTGAAAGACAAGCTATTTATAGAGTATCTGGTAAATGTCTGGGAGGTCTATTCTGCGGTTACAGCTATTGTTTTGTGTGGAAATAATAGATTCTAGGCAGAGTCGGTGATGTTTGTTATGTATGTGCCGGTATTTAACTTGAGGATGGTCGAGATCAAAACTATGGCCTGTTTGTGCTATATGTGTAAAAATTAAGGATTTAGGATCTTTATTGCGGATGTTGCGTCTGTGTTCTGAAATACGGATGCCAGTGGTTCTGCCTGTTTCCCCAACATAAGAAGTTGGGCAATTCAGGCACTGTACGGAATAAACTGCGCCGGTAGAGTTTATGGGTAGGGTGGGTTTATCAGATTTGGTGATGTGATGTCTAAGGATGGTGGCTAAGTTGGGGGGACTATTGTAGAGAACTTTTATGCCGTATGGACGTAGGACTCTGGATATAGATACTGCGGCAGGGGAGAACGGAAGCCAACATGTGGCCCTATGAATTGTAGTGGTTCTGTGGACACATGGATCAAAAGTATGTTTTTCTATAAAATCTATGGGATAACCAGCGGTTGTTAATAAGGAATGGATTCTAGTTCTTTCTATTGTTTTAAAAACGGGTAAGGAACAATGGGTAAAAATTCTTTTAGTTAAGGTCCTGACTGTATTAATTTTAAAGGAGATGGGACTATTGGAGGAGAAATGCGTATATTGGGGAGGGATGTGCTTCTTATGGAAAACAGAGGTGTGAAAAGACTGAGGGGTGCGAATAATAAGGATGTCTAGGAAAGGTAAAACAAAGTCTATTTCTGTTTCATATGTAAACTTAATGTGGGGGTTGAAATTGTGCAAGGTACTGTATGTGAGTTGAAGGCTGTCTGTTTTGATAATGCAAAAGATATCGTCTACATATCTCCTCCAATAGTATATATCGGAAGGGAGGGCTTGATTGATCCATGTGTCCAAAGAACCCATGACTATTTCAGAGATGATTGACGATAGGGGACTACCCATAGGGGTTCCTCTGGTCTGTTTATAAAACTGCTTGTTGAAGGTGAAAGTGCAAATCGAGAGGCAGAGAGAAGCCAGTTGCAGGATATGGGAAGCCGTTTGTGTGTCAATGTTATTGGTAATAAGGAACGATTGCAATTTGTCAGCAATGAGAGAGTGTGGAAGTGAGAGGTATAAGGACGTGACATCAAAAGACACCATACTGTGTAGGGGTGGTGGTTGTAAATCAAGGAGGTCTTCTATGAAACTGGGGGGATGTGTGATGCTATATGTGTTAGGATTGTCTTTCATGAGAGGGGACAAAAAACTTACCAAAAACTTGGCTACAGAGTAGGCTGGAGAAAGATGATAAGCTATTATGGGCCTGAGTGGGACCCCCGGCTTGTGTACCTTAGGCAAGCCATAAATATAAGCTTCCCTATCCAGGCAAGATGTAAATTGAGAAAATTGATCAGGTGTGATGATGCTGGATTTTTTCATTTCGCAGAGCGCCTTTCTGAACGATTTGGTCAACGCAAGATTTTCCTGGGGTGAAATGGAAGAAAAGGTAGTGTTGTCCTGGAGAATGTCCGTCATCTTAGAAAGATAATCTGAGCGGTCAAGTACGACAGTGTGGCTTCCTTTGTCCGCTTTAATGAAAATGAGAGACTTGTAACTTTGCAACTTCTTAATGATCGGGCGATGTCTATTGCTGGAAGGTGGTATCTGTGAAGGTCTGCTGAGAATTTGAACTACGGCGTTTCGTACTTTAAGAGTTTCAAGATGATTAAGTGAGCTTGTGACGCCTTCGATTCCGGCAATTATTCTAGGGATGTCCGGTTTAGCTGGGGGGATGAATTGAAGACCTAACGTTAAGATCCTCTCCTCTCTATCAGACAGCTTGGTTGAAGACAAATTTAGGACGTTGGGAGGAGCAGATTTCGTGGACTCGGCAACATCAGGAAAATTAAACTTTCTTTTCCAATATGCCAATTTTGATAGATGCCTATTCTTAAGCGCAATTTCTTGTTGATGAACCTTAAGGGTGAAGAACGTTTTGTTCGAAAGCTTGCGGTAATAAAGAAATTTACACAAGAAGCTCCTCTTAATGTTTATTATTGTTTTAATGATCGTGATTTTAAGAGTTTAATTTATACAATATGTTTAAGAATAACATACTGAGAACAAGGTTTCTCTCGGAACGTCGTAGGTCCAGAAATGTCTAAGAATAACACTCTAAGAATAAGATTTCCTAAGAACTAGGAAGGTTGAGATATGTTTAAGAATAAAATACTGAGAACAATATTTCTCTCGGAACGCCGTAGGTCCAGAAATGTCTAAGAATAACACTCAAAGAACAAGATTTCCTAAGAACTAGGAAGGTTGAGATATGTTTAAGAATAACATACTGAGAACAAGGTTTCTCTCGGAACGTCGTAGGTCCAGAAGTGTCTAAGAATAACACTCAAAGAACAATATTTCCTAAGAACTAGGAAGGTTGAGATATGTTTAAGAATAACATACTGAGAACAAGGTTTCTCTCGGAACGTCGTAGGTCCAGAAATGTCTAAGAATAACACTCAAAGAACAAGATTTCCTAAGAACTAGGAAGGTTGAGATATGTTTAAGAATAACATAATGAGAACATGGTTTCTCTCGGAACGTCGTAGGTCCAGAAATGTCTAAGAATAACACTCAAAGAACAAGATTTCCTAAGAACTAGGAAGGTTGAGATATGTTTAAGAATAACATACTGAGAACAAGGTTTCTCTCGGAACGTCGTAGGTCCAGAAATGTCTAAGAATAACACTCAAAGAACAAGATTTCCTAAGAACTAGGAAGGTTGAGATATGTTTAAGAATAACATACTGAGAACAAGGTTTCTCTCGGAACGTCGTAGGTCCAGAAATGTCTAAGAATAACACTCTAAGAACAAGATTTACTAAGAACTAGGAAGGTTGAGATATGTTTAAGAATAACACTCTAAGAACAAGGTTTCTCTGGAACATTGAAGGTCTAGAAATGTCTAAGAATAACATTCTAAGAACAATGTTTCCTAGGAACGTTGAAGGTCCAGAAATGTTTAAGAATAACATTCTGAGAACAAGGTTTCTTTGGAACGTTGAAGCTCCAGAAATATCTAAGAATAAAATTCTAAAAACAAGGTTTCTCTGAAACGTTGAAAGTCCAGAAATGTCTAATAACAAGGTTTCTCTGGAAAGTTGAAGGTCCATAAATGTCTAAGAATAACACTCTAAGAACAAGGTTTCCTAGGATGTTGAAGGTCCAGAAATGTCTAAGAATAACATTCTAAGAACAAGGTTTCCTAGGACGTTGAAGGTCCAGAAATGTCTAAGAATAACATTCTAAGAACAAGGTTTCCTAGGAACATTGAAGGTCCAGAAATATCTAAGAATAACACTCTAAGAACAAGGTTTCTCTGGAACATTGAAGGTCCAGAAATATCTATGAATAACACTTTAAGAACAAGGTTTCTCTGGAACATTGAAGGTCCAAAAATATTTAAGAATAACATTCTAAGAACAAGGTTTTCTAGGAAGGTTAGAGGTCTAGAAATGTCTGAGAATTACACTCTAAGAACAAGATTTCTCTAGGAAGTTGAAGATCCGAAATGTCTAAGAAGAACACTCTAAGAACAAGGTTTCCTAGGAACGTTGGAGGTCCAGAAATGACTAAGAACAAGGTTTTCTAGGAACGTTGGAGGTCCAGAAATGACTAAGAACAAGGTTTTCTAGGAACGTTGGAGGTCCAGAAATGACCAAGAACAAGGTTTCTCTGGAAGGTTGAAGGTCCAGAAATAACTAAGAACAAGGTTTCTCTGGAGAATTGAAGGTCTAGAAATGTCTGAGAATAACATTCTAAGAATAAGGTTTCCTAGGAACATTGAAGGTCCAGAAATGTCCGAGAAGAACACTCTAAGAACAAGGTTTCCTAGGAACATTGAAGGTCCAGAAATGTCTGAGAAGAACACTCTAAGAACAAGGTTTCTCTGGAGAATTGAAGGTCTAGAAATGTCTGAGAATAACATTCTAAGAACTAGGTTTCCTAGGAACATTGAAGGTCCAGAAATGTCTGAGAACAACACTCTCAGAACAAGATTTCTCTGGAACGTTGAAGGTCCAGAAATGTCTAAGAATAACACTCTAAGAACAATGTTTCCTAGGAACGTTGAAGGTCCAGAAATGTCTAGGAATAACACTATTAGAACAAGGTTTCTCTGGAAAGTTGAAGGTCAAGAAATGTCTAAGAACAAGGTTTCTCTGGAACGTTGAAGGTCGAGAAATGTCTAAGAACAAGGTTTCTCTGGAACGTTGAAGGTCGAGAAATGTCTAAGAACAAGGTTTCTCTGGAGCGTTGAAGGTCCAGAAATGCCTAAGAATAACATTCTAAAAACAAGGCTTCGTAAGAACGTCGTTAGTCCATAAATGTCTGAGAAATAACACTCTAAGAACAATGTTTCCTAGGAACGTTGAAGGTCCAGAAATGTCTAGGAATAACACTATTAGAACAAGGTTTCTCTGGAAAGTTGAAGGTCAAGAAATGTCTAAGAACAAGGTTTCTCTGGAACGTTGAATGTCGAGAAATGTCTAAGAACAAGGTTTCTCTGGAACGTTGAAGGTCCAGAAATGTCTAAGAACAAGGTTTCTCTGGAACGTTGAAGGTCCAGAAATGTCTAAGAATAACATTCTAAAAACAAGGCTTCGTAGGAACGTCGTTAGTCCATAAATGTCTGAGAATAACACTCTCTAAGAACAAGCTTTCGTAGGATCGTTGTAGGTCCAGAAATGCCCAAGAACAATTCTCTGTAACGTTGAAGATCCATGAATGTCTAAGAATGAAACTATTATCTAGGACGTTGGAGGTCCAGAAATGTCTGAGAATAACATTCTAAGAACAAGGTTTTCTAGGAACGTTGGAGGTCCAGAAATGTCTTTTCAAAGAATAGGTAAAGAATTTATTTGAACATAATAATTTGATAATCAGTTTCTTCCTATTAATTCACATTAGAGAGAGATATAGTTAAAATATATCAATGACACCTATACAATCTCTCACATACTTTATTGTTTAGCTTTATTGAAATAAAACTTTAATAAGTCTTAGTGTCAAATTATTTGACAAACAGCAGTTTTAATCTTCTCAGTTATGTAGGAAGAATTGTGCATATTTGTTAGGTGAACTGATCTCCCACGTCATTGGACGAATGTGGCCATGGTTGTACATAAAAGAAGGTTGAAACGGAATGCGAGGAGTCGTGGAGTGGTGTTCGAGTGGAGACGCTTAAAACGTTCTCTGTGTGCTTGTCTGGTGATCTCGCATACCTGTGAAACCCCGGTCTGCTCCTTATCAACGCTGAAAATAAAAGATAAGTACTGTTTTTATTTTATTTAACAAATAGTGTTTTTTTTTTACTCCCATTTTGTTGTTGGTGTTGTACTCTTGAGTGTACGTTTTTCTGTGTTTAAGTTACTCTTACTGTAGGCCCTAGTTTTTTGATTTTTGTGTGATAACCCGTAGTAGTAACTTTTGTCATTAGTAGTGTCTTTCATTGAGTAGGCCGTATGTCTAGTTTCATCCATGTTTAGATTGTTAATTTTTATAATGTTGATAAGTTTTTATTATTTTATTAAAATATATATTTTTATTGTATCTTATATGAAATTGATGCCTCTTATCCATTTTAATTCATGGACAAAACTGGAGGAAGTGGAAATTCTTTAATATCGCCGGTTGACTGTTTTTTTTTTTTAGGAAACAGAGGCTGTTCACACTTGGTTATCTCGTGTGTCTTCAATAAAGGTCACTGTAATTTATTTTAGAGTTACTGTCTGAATCCTGATATGTACATGTTAAAAGGTAAACTTCCTTAAGTTTGTGTGTGTCTCCAGGAGTATATATCTTACAGATATACTAGTATTAGAGTCCTTTAAAAATGGGCAATCACCTATCGGCCAATTTTGTAACTATTTATTGGTGAAATTAGTGTTTGTGTTGATTTTTGATACTCTTTTAAATCCATATTTTAAATATACTTATTTAAAAATAGAGGAGACAGCCCAAAATAAGCCATATGCATATTAAAATCAGGGGAAAAATAATATTAATTAAAAATGAGAATTTACCTTATTTCCAATCTTGTCGATGTCTTCAGAATGAGGGATGGAACTGTGAAGAAACGGTGTGAGATCCACTGGCCAATAGGCTGCTTGGAGAAGAAAAAGCTCCGCCCACACTTCCCTCAAGATCAGTGATTGGTCAGCAGGAAGCAAACAGCGTAGAACGTCGGAGCAGCGAGCGCGTCTCAAGGCGAGGCTAAGGATGTGGACCGCGATCTCATGGGCCAATTCCCCACCGCCTACATCACAGACTTGTTCAACACAGTGACACAGAAAACATTTTACACATCTTTATTGACTCTCAAACAACAGTTAGTAAATGATTTAAAAAAAATTAAGATAGATGATGCAAAATATATATATGTCGTGATCGAATGGAAGGGTGCAACCGTTATGCATATTAACTTCAAAAAAAATAAATAATTTCCCCCATTACCTACTTAATTGTACAGCCCTCGATAGCTTACTATAAATTTTTTAGATCATCATTATGTAAGGACAAGTCAACAAGTGAATGACTTTGAGACGAAGAGTAAAGCCAGTTCAATTTCTATGTAAATAACACAAGATGAATATTACCTTACCCAATTGGGAGAATCTGCATGGGGCAAGTCCCTAATAAAGGCTTTTGTGTGTGTGTGCTCCGAAAAGAATTCCAGCCAAGTGAGCGTGCGCACGTGGCGTGTCGTAGCCTTTCGCGCGCGAGGACTCCCACGTTTATTTTGTACAGTGTATTTATAGATGGATAAATTTGTATTTGCATTTTAACACAAGCTTAACATATTTACAGTTTAACATACTTATTTTGGCGAAAAGAAATTATAACTCTTGGGTACTAGGCAAATTACGACATATATATATATATATAAATAAAAGACAATTCGTTGAGGGATATAACATATATATACACTCATGGACAAAACTTAAGGAAGTTGTACTTTTTAGCATGCATATCGGGATTCAGACAATAACTCTGAAAGATACACTCAAGGACAAAACTTAAGGAAGTTGTACTTTTTAGCATGTATATCGGGATTCAGACAATAACTCTAAAAGATACACTCATGGAGAAAACTTGAGGAAGTTGTACCTTTTAGCATGTATATCGGGATTCAGACAATAACTCTGAAAGATACACTCGTGGAAAAAACTTTATCATGTATATCGGGACAATAACTTTGAATGATACACTCATAGATAAAACTTAAGGAAGTTGTACCTTTTAGCATGTATATCGGGATTCAGACAATAACTCTGAAAAATACACTCGTGGACAAAACTTAAGGAAGTTATTTGTTTTAGCATGTATATCGGGATTCAGACAATAACTCTGAAAGATACACTCGTGGACAAAACTTAAGGAAGTTATACCTTTTAGCATGTATATCAGTATTCAGACAATAACTCTGAAAGATTCACTCGTGGACAAAACTTAAGGAAGTTATACCTTTTTGCATGTATATCGGGATTCAGACAATAACTCTGAAAGATACACTCGTGGACAAAACTTAAGGAAGTTATACCTTTTAGCATGTATATCGGGATTCAGACAATAACTCTGGAAGATACACTCATGGACAAAACTTAAGGAAGTTGTACCTTTTAGCATGTATATCGGGATTCAGACAATAACTCTGAAAGATAAACTCGTCGACAAAACTTAAGGAAGTTGTACCTTTTAGCATGTATATCGGGATTCAGACAATAATTCTGAAAGATACACTCATGGACAAAACTTAAGGAAGTTGTACCTTTTAGCATGTATATCGGGATTCAGACAATAACTATGAAAGATACACTCGTGGACAAAACTAAAGGAAGTTATACCTTTTAGCATGTATATCAGGATTCAGACAATAACTCTAAAGATACACTCGTGGACAAAACTTAAGGAAGTTATACCTTTTAGCATGTATATCGGGATTCAGACAATAACTCTGAAAGATACACTCGTGGACAAAACTTAAGGAATTTGTACCTTTTAGCATGTATATCGGGATTCAGACAATAACTCTGAAAGATACACTTATGGACAAACTTAAGGAAGTTGTACCTTTTAGCATGTATATCGGGATTCAGACAATAACTCTGAAAGATACATTCGTGGACAAAACTTAAGGAGGTTGTACCTTTTAGCATGTATATCGGGATTCAGACAATAACTCTGAAAGATACATTCGTGGACAAAACTTAAGGAAGTTATACCTTTTAGCATGTATATCGGGATTCAGACAATAACTCTGAAAGATACACTCGTGGACAAAACTTAAGGAAGTTATACCTTTTAGCATGTATATCGGGATTCAGACAATAACTATGAAAGATACACTCGTGGACAAAACTTAAGGAAGTTGTACCTTTTAGCATGTATATCGGGATTCAGACAATAACTCTGAAAGATACACTCGTGGACAAAACTTAAGGAAGTTATACCTTTTAGCATGTATATCGGGATTCAGACAATAACTCTGAAAGATACACTCGTGGACAAAACTTAAGGAAGTTGTACCTTTTAGCATGTATATCGGGATTCAGACAATAACTCTGAAAGATACACTCGTGGACAAAACTTAAGGAAGTTGTACCTTTTATCATGTATATCGGGATTCAGACAATAACTATGAAAGATACACTCGTGGACAAAACTAAAGGAATTTATACCTTTTAGCATGTATATCAGGATTCAGACAATAACTCTAAAAGATACACTCGTGGACAAAACTTAAGGAAGTTGTACCTTTTAGCATGTATATCGGGATTCAGACAATAACTCTGAAAGATACACTCATGGACAAAACTTAAGGAAGTTGTACTTTTAGTATGTATATCTGGATTCAGACAATAACTTAGAAAGATACACTCATGGACAAAACTTAAGGAAGTTGTACCTTTTAGCATGTATATCGGGATTCAGACAATAACTCTGAAATATACACTCATGAAAAAAACTTAAGGAAGTTGTACTTTTTAGCATGTATATCGGGATTCAGACAATAACTCTGAAAGATACACTCATGGACAAAACTTTATCATGTATATCGGGACAATAACTTTGAATGATACACTCATAGAAAAAAACTTAAGGAAGTTGTACCTTTTAGCATGTATATCGGGATTCAGACAATAACTCTGAAAAATACACTCGTGGACAAAACTTAAGGAAGTTATTTGTTTTAGCATGTATATCGGGATTCAGACAATAACTCTGAAAGATACACTCGTGGACAAAACTTAAGGAAGTTATACCTTTTAGCATGTATATCAGTATTCAGACAATAACTCTGAAAGATACACTCGTGGACAAAACTTAAGGAAGTTATAACTTTTAGCATGAATATCGGGATTCAGACAATAACTCTGAAAGATACACTCATGGACAAAACTTAATGAAGTTGTACCTTTTAGCATGTAAATCGGGATTCAGACAATAACTCTGAAAGATAAACTCGTGGACAAAACTTAAGGAAGTTGTACCTTTTAGCATGTATATCGGGATTCAGACAATAATTCTGAAAGATACAATCATGGACAAAACTTAAGGAAGTTGTACCTTTTAGCATGTATATCGGGATTCAGACAAAAACTCTGAAAGATAAACTCGTGGACAAAACTTAAGGAAGTTGTACCTTTTACCATGTATATCGGGATTCAGACAATAACTCTGAAAGATACACTCGTGGACAAAGCTTAAGGAAGTTATACCTTTTAGCATGTATATCGGGATTCAGACAATAACTCTGAAAGATACACCCGTGGACAAAACTTAAGGAAGTTATACCTTTTAGCATTTATATCGGGATTCAGACAATAACTCTGAAAGATACACTCACGGACAAAACTTAAGGAAGTTGTACCTTTTAGCATGTATATCGGGATTCAGACAATAACTCTGAAAGATAAACTCGTGGACAAAACTTAAGGAAGTTGTACCTTTTAGCATGTATATCGGGATTCAGACAATAACTCTGAAAGATACACTCGTGGACAAAACTTAAGGAAGTTGTACCTTTTAGCATGTATATCGGGATTCAGACAACAACTCTGAAAGATACACTCGTGGACAAAACTTAAGGAAGTTGTACCTTTTACCATGTATATCGGGATTCAGACAATAACTCTGAAAGATACACTCGTGGACAAAACTTAAGGAAGTTGTACCTTTTAGCATGTATATCGGGATTCGGACAATAACTCTGAAAGATACACTCATGGACAAAACTTAAGGAAGTTGTACCTTTTAGCATGTTTATCGGGATTCAGACAATAACTCTGAAAGATACACTCTGGACAAAACTTAAGGAAGTTATACCTTTTAGCATGTATATCGGGATTCAGACAATAACTCTGAAAGATACACTCGTGGACAAAACTTAAGGAAGTTATACCTTTTAGCATGTATATCGGGATTCAGACAATAACTCTGAAAGATACACTCGTGGACAAAACTTAAGGAAGTTGTACCTTTTAGCATGTATATCGGGATTCAGACAATAACTATGAAAGATACACTCGTGGACAAAACTAAAGGAAGTTATACCTTTTAGCATGTATATCAGGATTCAGACAATAACTCTAAAAGATACACTCGTGGACAAAACTTAAGGAAGTTGTACCTTTTAGCATGTATATCGGGATTCAGACAATAACTATGAAAGATACACTCGTGGACAAAACTAAAGGAAGTTATACCTTTTAGCATGTATATCAGGATTCAGACAATAACTCTAAAAGATACACTCGTGGACAAAACTTAAGGAAGTTGTACCTTTTAGCATGTATATCGGGATTCAGACAATAACTCTGAAAGATTACACTCGTGGACAAAACTTGAGGAAGTTGTACCTTTTAGCATGTATATCGGGGTTCAGACAATAACTCTGAAAGATACACTCGTGGACAAAACTTAAGGAAGTTGTACCTTTCAGCATGTATATCAGGATTCAGACAATAACTCTGAAAGATACACTCGTGGGCAAAACTTAAGGAAGTTGTACCTTTTAGCATGTATATCGGGATTCAGACAATAACTCTGAAAGATACACTCATGGACAAAACTTAAGGAATTTGTACCTTTTAGAATGTATATCGGGATTCAGACAATAACTCTGAAAGATACACTCATGGACAAAACTTAAGGAAGTTGTACCTTTTAGAATGTAAATCGGGATTCAGACAATAACTCTGAAAGATACACTCGTGGACAAAACTTAAGTAAGTTGTAACTTTTAACATGTATATCGGGATTCAGACAATAACTATGAAAGATACACTCGTGGACAAAACTTAAGGAAGTTGTACCTTTTAGCATGTATATCGGGATTCAGACAATAACTCTGAAAGTACACTCATGGACAAAACTCAAGGAAGTTGTACCTTTTAGCATGTATATCGGGATTCAGACAATAACTCTGAAAGTACACTCATGGACAAAACTTAAGGAAGTTGTACCTTTTAGCATGTATATCGGGATTCAGACAATAACTCTGAAAGATACACTCGTGGACAAAACTTAAGGAAGTTGTACTTTTTAGCATGTATATCGGGATTTAGACAATAACTCTGAAAGATACACTCGTGGACAAAACTTAAGGAGGTTGTACCTTTTAGCATGTATATCGGGATTCAGACAATAACTCTGAAAGATACACTCGTGGACAAAACTTAAGGAAGTTGTACCTTTCAGCATGTATATCAGGATTCAGACAATAACTCTGAAAGATACACTCGTGGGCAAAACTTAAGGAAGTTGTACCTTTTAGCATGTATATCGGGATTCAGACAATAACTCTGAAAGATACACTCATGGACAAAACTTAAGGAATTTGTACCTTTTAGAATGTATATCGGGATTCAGACAATAACTCTGAAAGATACACTCGTGGACAAAACTTAAGGAAGTTATACCTTTTAGCATGTATATCGGGATTCAGACAATAACTCTGAAAGATACACTCATGGACAAAACTTAAGGAAGTTGTACTTTTAGTATGTATATCTGGATTCAGACAATAACTTAGAAAGATACACTCATGGACAAAACTAAAGGAAGTTGTACCTTTTAGCATGTATATCGGGATTCAGACAATAACTCTTAAAGATACACTCATGGACAAAACTTAAGGAAGTTGTACCTTTTAGCATGTATATCGGGATTCAGACAATAACTCTGAAAGATACACTCGTGGACAAAACTTAAGGAAGTTGTACCTTTTAGCATGTATATCGGGATTCAGACAATAACTCTGAAAGTACACTCATGGACAAAACTTAAGGAAGTTATACCTTTTAGCATGTATATCGGGATTCAGACAATAACTCTGAAAGATACACTCGTGGACAAAACTTAAGGAAGTTGTACTTTTTAGCATGTATATCGGGATTTAGACAATAACTCTGAAAGATACACTCGTGGACAAAACTTAAGGAAGTTGTACCTTTTAGCATGTATATCGGGAATTAGACAATAACTGAAAGATACACTCATGGACAAAACTTAAGTAGTTGTACCTTTTAGCATGTATATCGGGATTTAGACAATAACTCTGAAAGATACACTCGTGGACAAAACTTAAGGAAGTTGTACCTTTTAGCATGTATATCGGGATTTAGACAATAACTCTGAAAGATACACTCGTGGACAAAACTTAAGGAAGTTGTACCTTTTAGCATGTATATCGGGATTTAGACAATAACTCTGAAAGATACACTCGTTGACAAAACTGATGGTTTTTTTTTTTCGAGAGGAAATTGATCTATAAAAATAAAGGTCACCTTTCTCTCAAAATAGACGTCAAAACTAGACGCCATATATTAACCACGCCTACGGTAAGGCTTATTCGACAGCACATATACTACAATAGGAGGATACAGAGAAGATTATCATGACCCCTGCGCAAAGATGACATGCACATTCGTGATGCGTTC
>CP092871.1:86105112-86121740 GCA_030710605.1 Cordylochernes scorpioides | reverse complement strand
AAAATATCATTTATTTTACCAATATTTTAGTTGGCTGAACGCCAACCTTTATCAAGGTATTATTCAAAATGTTATGATACCTTGATAAAGGTTGGCGTTCAGCCAACTAAAATATTGGTAAAATAAATGATATTTTGATCCAATATATGCCTTTTTATTTAAATACCTTGTATATGTTTAAATAAATTGAATTATCGTAACAATATCAGGACATTTCTCTATTTGTAAAGGTCATTAGAGAAAACTCAAAACTAGTTTATTTATTATAAAGTTATTTTGACTTCTTTTTTTAAACATATATTTTAAATTTCTTACCTTCTTTATCCACGTTCTTACTTATAGGTATTAGAATTCTATATACTTCATTTAAAGTGTGTGTGTAGGTCTAAGATAGATGTGGTAACAAGAAAGTCCCAGGGGGAAGGACGGCTGTGCCTGGGCTGCAGCACTTTTACTCCAGGGTGGATGCAAACGGCTCGTAGGCAGTCATCCGGTAGCGCTTGTACATGATGGCGTAGGCCAGGGAGCGGCCAACGATGAAAGACAGGATGATGGCGAAGGAGCCGGAGGACCATCCAGATGGGGAGACAGGGGCAGGTTTAGGCTGCGGCGTGGGTCATTTCACACCAACTTCCATACTCCTTTAGAAGAATTAAAAATAACTTTGTAAAGAAATCCTAAATTATAAAATTCATTAAGAATTTTGTTATATAAGCTACAAAAAAGATAAATTCTGGAAAACAGTGCATACAATAGGCGCAAGATAGATGATGGATCTAATTTGAAAGAAAGGTCGATGTTAATCTCCACTTTCTATAGATAACTGTTATGTTTACTTCTGTATCTGGGAGTATCCTGTATGGAATGAGTATCCTCAATTGTTTTTGTGGTTGTTTCCTATTGAAAAAAAAAAAAACACATTTTTCGACAGACATACACACCTTTAACTTTGTTGTATAGATATGGCTTATATGTAATATCCTCATTTTTATGTATGTGTATGTGCAGATATACTCTACAAGCAGAAAGCTTACTCTCCTATTTAAGGGTATCAGGTGAGATATGTAAATAATAAACAGTATGTAAGTTGCATATACAGAGATGGGTCAGCAGCGAGCCAGAAGAGCAGGAAGAACCCTCTGTGGGAAGAAAGCCATTTCTACAGCAGACGATGGAACTCCACGTAATGATGACAGCAGAAGAAGACAGCGTCCAAACCTTGCAGGACAATCTGGTCTTACTGCTAGGATATACTGTGCCAATCCTGTCTGAGTAACATCTTCCAATGCTTCAGCTCCACTGTAGACATCTGGGACATATGCAAAACACACATATTTGAATTGACTATATTACATTTGAATTAGGTATTTTTGGGAAAAACACAATCACATCAACCAATAGTTTAACTCCTGATGTTTCAATGACTTAATATCACTCTTTTTCCCTGAAGAAAGTGACAGAAATTCACTGAAATGTCAGGAGTTGGAATAAACTATTTGTTGATGTAGCTGTGTTTTTCTCTGAATCAACTTCTAACCAAAAAATGATCTTTAGAGCTAAGCATTTTTGATCAAAAAGGTTTACAAACAGTCCATTTTAGAAAAAAAAAGAACATCCCAAAACCAAGATTTCACATCACAAGGCCTCAACAATATAAATATGTAAATAGAGTATAAATCTGATATAAATATAATCCATTGTTTTGAAAATAGAGGAATCCATATTTAATACATAAGAAAATAAAAAGACATATATTGGATTTAATAAAAGATTTTGGCAAAATAATCTTTTATTAAATCCAATACAGTGGTACCTCGACATACGAGTTTAATTCGTTCCGCAACCTTGCTCGTATCTTGAATTACTCGTATCTCGAAGCAAATTTCCCCATACAAAACAATTGAACTACCATTAATCCGTTCCAACCTCCAAAATGTCACCCCAGTTATTTTTGTTACGTGGTTTTAAATAATAAAAACTTATTTATAAGTATCAAATATTTATTGCACAAAAACAAAAAAGAGAATGTAAAGAAATAAATTAGATATCCTAACTGGTCTTTGCCTTTTTCGCTACATTTTTCTCGCTCTCACCTGTAGGCCGTTTAGAAAAAAAACATGTCCAAGAAGGTTTGTTTCTTCCTCCCTCTCAGAATGTTCCGGAAATGAGTTAGGCAAGTGTCATTAAAAAGGTCAGATGCACGACCTGTTGCAACTTTTTCTGGGTGTTTTTTTTTTCCACGAACTGTGAAACTCTCTCCCACATTCCTAAGATCTCCTTTATCTCACTTGTAGAAATAACCTCCTCCTCTGACTCCTCAAAACCAATTACTTGCATAACCTCAGTATGCTGCTGTGACTGTAACTCTTGTATCTCTTCAGTCGTCAGTTCCTGGGTGTGCGCGTGATGGCGCGACTGCGTGTTACTACCGAACCGAACTCGTATCTCGAATTTCGCTCGTAACTAAAAGCAAAAAATCACTTGCTCGTCGGCTCGTATCTCGAAAAACTCGTATGTTGGGGCGCTCGTATGTCGAGGTACCACTGTATATGCCTTTTTATTTTCTAATTATCCATTGTGTAAATATCATAAGCTAGGTCGCTTATTTTTGAGTGGTATCAACTAATCGTTGAATTCTAAAAAAATTATTCCAGAATTGGCCAAATACCCTTTTTTGATTAATCAAGAAAAGCTAATAATATACGCGTTTTGGGCTGTTGGCTCTTAACAGCGTGGTTCAAGCTGTACATCTCAACGACCAAAAAAGATGGTCCTTGTGTCATCCTGGACAACCATGAAGCAGGTATGTAAAGCCGGAAGGGCGTTAGAACACCAAACTGTGAAAAAATAGTATCAAAGTAAAATTGTACTGAGATCAAGTGGGTAAATTAATTACAAGTATTATTTGTATATACAGCGAATGAAAACATTCGCGTCTTAATGGAACTTATACTCACATAGTAATCTATTGAACCTATATTAGTATCATTCAATTATTTTTATCTTCTATTCCATTTTTTTATATATGAAGAATTTTGACCATTTATTCCGAATTTAAAGGTTGTCATGATGAATGTAACTTTGTGTACTTTCATAGTTATCTTTCCAATCGTAAAAATATCTTGTAAACTTGGGCGAAGTCTTCTCTCTATCTCTGTCTTGTATTATTCCGACAGATAGAACAAGCCATCAGCAAATTTTAGTAGCTTGATTAGGAGATGGTTTTCTCTTAATTTATTCTATAATGTTTGTTGTAAACCTAGCGCGAGTTTAACAATGAACATGTACAATAGCACCATCTCTACATGAACATCTCCAGTGATCAGACCATCCTAAAAGACAATAAGACATCAGAAGACCCTAAGAAATTATCTTTACTCCAATATTCCTTGCCCAATAGAAAACACATACAACATTCAACATGTCCAAATAAATTCACTTCTCCTTTTTTCTACTAAATTCAGATATTCCTCCTTCAAAAATATATACAAAAGAAGTCCTGATTCCAAAATCACTTTATTAGGTACCGCTCAAAAAGAACAACCTAGTTTATGATATTTACAACAATGAATAATATAAGTGAAGGTTATTCACATATTAAAACAAAGTGTCTAATGCGGGATTCAATTCTGGTTCATGGCTGTCAGGAATCGAGGGTTTGAACTACTCGTCCACCACAAAAGAAGTAGCACGGAGTTGTATAACGTAAGATGAATTCAGATATTAATAAAAAAATTATCATTTCTTATCTTAAACATAAGACTATAACACGCCATTTATATATAATAAATAAAACCACAAAGCATGAATTTTTCTCTTAAACCAAAAGAAACAAAATTTTCTTCTGTCCTTACTGAGATGAAAACTTTTAGGAGAGATTGGCTCATCAGTATTTTTCATCGCAGTAAGAACAGAAGAATTTTTGTTTCGTTATGTTTTAAATAGAAACATTCATGCGTACAATTTATAGATCTATTTCTTAACTATGTATCATATTTAGGAACTGAAATCAGCAAAGTACCAATGTTTCTTTTACACATAAGACAAATCGTACATACAACATCGTAATAAGGACAGTAGAAATTTGTTTTATATGGAAAAGAAACATTCGTGTTTTAATGTTTTCATTCCCTATATATAGATAACACGTTATTGCTTTATAAGTATCTTATTTATTGAAAAAAAAAAGAATTTTCGATCAACTATGCTCCTCTACTGGCATATCAAAGTCAAGTAGGGAAATACCAACTATTTGTAAAAACAAACAAATATGTATCCAGTAGAAGTACATCATTTCTCGCAAGCTCATTTTTGCCAATAAAAAATATAAGTATTGTGTTAATTTTTAATTAATATCTCTGAATAACTATTAGCACAATTTTACTTAAAGAATTGTGAGGAGTATACCTACCTTTATGAAAATTCGAAACTATTTTAGACGCGTAAAATTCTTTTTGAAATTAAACAATTTCTACTGCCCTTACTGCAATGGAAAAATTAATGGGAGGGCCTGGCTCATCAGTGATGAACCCTCCCAGCGATTTCACCAGTTTAATCTACCATACCGCTGTTATATTGCATTTTTCGATCTTCCTTTTATAGTGATACTGTTGCTAGACTCTTGGAATGGGTATTTTAGATGAACTATGGACATAAGCTTTTCATAACAGATGGTTCGATAGTGGTTCATAATACCTACCTTTACGACACAGTACCAAGGTCTCTAAGTAGATCCTCTCCATGTGATCCAGACGAAGACTCTGACAATGGGCGAGTGCAGCGAGCAGCTTTCGTCTTGAAGACTCCTGGACAATCTTTTGTAAGTTCCATTTCCTTCTGTTGCTCTAATTGCTACACATGTTGCACGGATTATACGTTTCTGACAACCTAATGTAACTAAGAAAAAAGGCATCTCCTGATCGTGCAACTAAAATTTGATGATGGCTTGCACCATCTGTCGGAATAAATATCAACTTATTGTTGATTTTTAATTATTCCAGAATTGTCTAAATACCCATTCTCAGGAACGTTGTAGGTACAGAAATGTACAATAATAACACTCAAAGAACAAGATTTTCTAGGAAGGTTGGGGATCCAGAAATATTTAAGAATAACATTCTGAGAACAAGGTTTCTCTGGAAAGTTGAAGGTCCAGAAATGTCTAAGAATAACACTCTAAGAACAAGGTTTCTCTGGAACGTTGAAGGTCTAGAAATGTCTAAGAATAACACTCCAAGAACAAGGTTTCTCTGGAACGTTGAAGGTCTAGAAATGTCTAAGAATAACACTCTAAGAACAAGGTTTCTCTGGAACGTTGAAGGTCCAGAAATGTTTAAGAATAACATACTGAGAACAAGGTTTCCTAAGAACGTTGAAGGTCTAATATGTCTAAGAATAACACTCTAAGAACAAGGTTTCTCTGGAACATTGAAGGTCTAGAAATGTCTAAGAATAACATTCTAAGAACAATGTTTCCTAGGATCGTTGTAGGCCCAGAAATGTCTAAAAATAACACTCTGAGAACAAGGTTTCTTTGGAACGTTGAAGCTCCCGAAATATCTAAGAATAACATTCTAAAAACAAGGTTTCTCTGGAACGTTGAAAGTCCAGAAATGTCTAATAACAAGGTTTCTCTGGAAAGTTGAAGGCCCATAAATGTCTAAGAATAACACTCTAAGAACAAGGTTTCCTAGGACGTTGAAGGTCCAGAAATGTCTAAGAATAACATTCTAAGAACAAGGTTTCCTAGGACGTTGAAGGTCCAGAAATGTCTAAGAATAACATTCTAAGAACAAGGTTTCCTAGGAACATTGAAGGTCCAGAAATATCTAAGAATAACACTCTAACAACAAGGTTTCTCTGGAACAATGAAAGTCCAGAAATATCTAAGAATAACACTCTAACAACAAGGTTTCTCTGGAACATTGAAGGTCCAAAAATATTTAAGAATAACATTCTAAGAACAAGGTTTTTTAGGAAGGTTAGAGGTCTAGAAATGTCTGAGAATAACACTCTGAGAACAAGATTTCTCTAGGACGTTGAAGATCCAGAAATGTCTAAGAAGAACACTCTAAGAACAAGGTTTCCTAGGAACGTTGGAGGTCCAGAAATGACTAAGAACAAGGTTTTCTAGGAACGTTGGAGGTCCAGAAATGACTAAGAACTAGGTTTCTCTGGAAGTTTGAAGGTCCAGAAATGACTAAGAACAAGGTTTCTCTGGAGAATTGAAGGTCTAGAAATGTCTGAGAAGAACACTCTAAGAACAAGGTTTCCTAGGAACAATGAAGGTCTAGAAATGTCTGAGAAGAACTCTCTAAGAACAAGGTTTCCTAGGAACATTGAAGGTCCAGAAATGTCTGAGAAGAACACTCAAAGAACAAGGTTTCCTAGGAACATTGAAGGTCTAGAAATGTCTGAGAAGAACTCTCTAAGAACAAGGTTTCCTAGGAACATTGAAGGTCCAGAAATGTCTAAGAAGAACACTCTAAGAACAAGGTTTCTCTGGAGAATTGAAGGTCTAGAAATGTCTGAGAATAACATTCTAAGAACAAGGTTTCCTAGGAACATTGAAGGTCCAGAAATGTCTGAGAATAACACTCTAAGAACAAGTTTTCTCTGGAAAATTGAAGGTCCAGAAATGTCTGAGAATAACACTCTCAGAACAAGATTTCTCTGGAACGTTGAAGGTCCAGAAATGTCTAAGAATAACACTATTAGAACAAGGTTTCTCTGGAAAGTTGAAGGTCAAGAAATGTCTAAGAACAAGGTTTCTCTGGAACGTTGAAGGACGAGAAATATCTAAGAACAAGGTTTCGCTGGAACGTTGAAGGTCCAGAAATGTCTAAGAATAACATTCTAAAAACAAAGCTTCGTAGGAACGTCGTTAGTCCATAAATGTCTGAGAATAACACTCTAAGAACAAGCTTTCGTAGGATCGTTGTAGGTCCAGAAATGCCCAAGAACAATTCTCTGTAACGTTGAAGATCCATAAATGTCTAAGAATGAAACTATTAGAACAAGATTTATCTAGGACGTTGGAGGTCCAGAAATGTCTGAGAATAACATTCTAAGAACAAGGTTTTCTAGGAACGTTGGAGGTCCAGAAATGTCTTTTCAAAGAATAGGTAAAGAATTTATTAGAACATAATAATTTGATAATCAGTTTCTTCCTATTAATTTACATTAGAGAGAGATATAGTTAAAATATATCAATGACCCCTATACAATCTCACACATACATTATTGTTTAGCTTTATTGAAATAAAACTTTAATAAGTCTTAGTGTCAAATTATTTGACAAACAGCAGTTTTAATCTTCTCAGTTATGTGGGAAGAATTGTGTATATTTGTTAAGTGAACTGATCTCCCACGTCATTGGACGAATGTGGCCATGTTTGTACATAAAAGAGGGTTGAAACGGAATGCGAGGAGTCGTGGAGTGGTGTTCGAGTGGAGACGCTTAAAACGTTCTCTGTGTGCTTGTCTGGTGATCTCGCATACCTGTGAAACCCCGGTCCGCTCCTTATCAACGCTGAAAATAAAATATAAGTACTGTTTTTATATTTATTTAACAAATAGTGTTTTTTTTACTCCCATTTTGTTGTTGGTGTTGTACTCTTGAGTGTACGTTTTTCTGTGTTTAAGTTACTCTTACTGTAGGCCCTAGTTTTTTTATTTTTGTGTGGTAACCCGTAGTAGTAACTTTTGTCATTAGTACTGTCTTTCATTGAGTAGGCCGTTTGTCTAGTTTCATCCATGTTTAGATTGTTATTTTTTATAATGCTGATAAGTTTTTATTATTTTATTAAAATATATATATTTATTGTATCTTATATGAAATTGATACCTCTTATCCATTTAAATTCATGAACAAAACTGGAGGAAGTAGAAATTCTTTAATATCGCCGGTTGTCTGTTTTTTTTTTTTTTTTAAGGAGACAGAGGCTGTTCACACTTGGTTATCTCGTGTGTCTTCAATAAAGGTCATTGTAATATCTTTCAGAGTTATTGTCTGAATCCTGATGTGTACATTTTAAAAGTTAAACTTCTTTAACTTTGGTGTGTGTCTCCAGGAGTGTATATCTTACAGATATATTAGAGCCCTTTAAAATGGGCAGTCACCTATCGACCAATTTTGTAACTATTTATTGGTGAAATTAGTGTTTGCGTTGATTTTTAATACTCTTTTAAATCCATATTTCCAATATACTTATTTAAAAATAAACGAGACACCCCAAAATAACCCAAATGCATATCAAAATTAAGGGGAAAAATAATATTAATTAAAAAATGAGAATTTACCTTATTTCCAATCTTGTCGATGTCGTCAGAATGAGGGAGGGAACTGTGAAGAAACGGTGTAAGATCCACTGGCCAATAGGCTGCTTGGAGAAGAAAAAGCTCCGCCCACACTTCCCTCAAGATCAGCGATTGGTCAGCAGGAAGCAAGCAGCGTAGAACGTCAGAGCAGCGAGCGCGTCTCAAGGCGAGGCTCAGGATGTGGACCGCGATCTCATGGGCCAGTTCCCCACCGCCTACATCACAGACTTGTTCAACACAGTGACACAGAAAACATTTTACACATCTTTATTGACTCTCAAACAACAGTTAGTAAATAAATAAAAAAAAAGATAGATGATGCTAAATATATATATGTCGTGATCTAATGGAAGGGTGCAACCGTTATGCATATAAACTTCAAAAATAATTTCCCCCATTACCTACTTAATTGTACAGCCCTTGATGCAGAGAGGAAGGCCCTATATGAACAAATTAAATGTACCAACATTTCACCCTACGTATTGCTTTCAAAAATATCACCAAACAAATCTAAGGCAATAGCTTACTATATATTTTTTTAGATCATCATTATGTAAGGACCAGTCAACAAGTGAATGACTTTGAGACGAAGAGTAAAGCCAGTTCTATTTCTATTTCACTACCTATGTAAATAACACAAGATGATTATTACCTTACCCAATTGGGAGAATCTGTGTGGAGCAAGTCCATAATAAAGGCTTTTGTGTGTGTGTGCTTAGAAAAGAATTCCAGCCAAGTGAGCGCGCGCACACGGCGTGCCGTAGCATTCCGGCGCGAGGGCTCCCACGTTTTATTTTGTAAAGTGTATTTATAGATGGATGAATGTGTATTTACATTTTAACACAAGCTTAACATATTTACAGTTTAACATACTTGTTTTGGCGAAAAGAAGTTATACTTCTTGGGTACTAGGCAAATTATGACATACAAATAAAAGATAATTTGTCAAATTATATTGACAAATATTTGCAATCTTATCATATCTTATCTCAGGTTTTAGTGGAAAGAATTTATGTTTTCGTTTGTTTGTGAACAAATCTCTCCCGCATTCTCATTGGACGAATGTGGCCATGTTTGTATATAAAGTGGGCTATGGTATGAGTCGAGGCCAGTGTGGTGGATTCGTGTGGAGACACTTAAAGTGTTCTCTGCGTGTTATATCCTTGTCTGGCAATCTCGGCGCATATCTGTGTAACCCCGGTCCGATCCCTACCTAAGCAGCAATAAAGCTAAGTACTGTTTTTTATTTTATTTAACAAATTGTGATTTATTATTTACTTTTTTTGTTGGTGTTGTACTTTTTGAGTCCACGTTTTTTCTGTGTTTAAGTTACTCTTACTGTAGGCCCTAGTATATTGTATTTGTGTGTTAACCCGTAAATAGTAACTTTTGTCATTGGCGAGCCCTGCCAGGATTACTAGTGTTTTGCACGTGTAAATTCCTGTAATTTTTACGTGCGTTTTTTTTCTTTGATTGAGTGGTTAATTATTATTTTTTGTACTCCATCATGTTCGCGAATTCTTTGCTAAACTTATCAGTGTTTAATGGGGTTGATCTAGAATCTTTCATTCGGGAAGTCGAGCTTAAAGCTCGAGTAGGCAAATGGGATCCTGAGGTCAAAGCATTGCTCATGTTCGAGGCTTTATCCCCTGAAGTTAGGTTGAGCTTAGAGGAGATGGGTATCCGTAACGATAGCAGTTTCAAAAGTATTGCTAGTAAACTGAACATATTGTACCCTAAGAAAGCGCGTGGTATTAGGGAATGCCTTAAATTAATAGAAGGTCTTAAGCAGAGAGTTGGGGAAAGTCCTATGGTTTTTAAAGAAAGATTCCTGGCCATTAGAGATAAAGTAGAGTACAGTTTTGACGATAGCCTAGTGTTCGAAATTTTCCTCGAAAATGTGCTCGATAAGTATAGAGAGGCTATTGTTCGCAGTGAGGCTAAATCAATAGACAAAGCAGTCAGTGTCATGGCCACGGAGGATAGTGTAGAACACCGTTGCAGCTTTATGAAAGGGGTATGTTCAGTAGAAGGGGTTGAAGAAATAAATAGCATTAAGAGTGAGATGAAGATGCTTAGCGCCAGTGTAAACAGGATGAAGCACGAAAATGAGCAGTGTATTGCAGATCTTAGGGGTGAGGTAGAAAAACTGACTAAATTGTTGGGCGAAATCAGGCTGAGTCCACCTGAGTGTAGCTTAGGACATATAGCTAGTGATTGCTCAAGACAGTCTTCTATGTTTTTCAACCGCAATACTCTTGACAATGCTGAGATAGTGAACATACGTTCATATGGAGGAAATCAGTTTAGAAATCTGCCAATAGTTAAGGTGAATATTAACGGCAATATGTGGCACCTGTTATACGATACAGGAAGCCAAGTCAGTATTATTGATTCTGAAAAGTGCAAGGTCTTGAAGGAGAATTGGGACGATGCACTTAAAACTTTACGTATAGTGTCAGTGACAGGCCAAGAGCAGACACTTACACGTGTTAAAACCTGTAGAGTTGGTAACGAAAACGGCATTGAGCTGGGAGAGATAAGGTTTTGGCTAATGTCACTCGGAGATAAGGCCTACGACGGGATTCTGGGAATCAATGATATAAGGAGATTCAATATCCCGTTACCTGCCATACGGGAGCGTTGCAACATGATTTCCTTGAAACCAGAAGACCGAGATTATGTAGACCTTATCTACGTTGCCAGTGTGCATAGACCGATGGTTTCAAGCTCCTTCGAGGAGAAATCAGTGAAGCGCATTGAAAACGAGGCTGTAAAGTTGCCACCTACTGAGTTTAACAGAAGCTGTGAGTGTAGCGCTGGGTCTGTTAATAGTTTTAGAAAGCCTACTTGGGCTGAGAGGTTAAGGGTGATGCGGAAAGCAAAGGAGACTGTCAGACAGTTTATGTAAGGTAATTCTGCTAAAAAGCTTATGATTCCTAGGCCACCTTATTCCAGAAGTTTCGACAAAGGAGACCTGGTAATGCTAGCTGTTCCTAAGACTGAAGGTTACTCCAACGTCTATGGGCCTTTCCGTGTGGAAGCTAGGGTCTCCGATGTTAACTTTAGAGTAAGAGGGGTCACCATGCACGATGTGAAAGTTGTACATGTCGATAGGATGAAAGCGTTTAGAAACAGACGTTAAGAAGAGCTTTTAGCTCTTGGACTTGAGAGAACTGAATGGAATTGGATCGTTCGGTTTCTCATCAAGTGAGCGTCTGTCAATACCCTAAGTCTCTACCTAACATACCCAGCCGGTCCCAGATGAGAGCTTATTTGGTCCCCCATTAAACTATGTATACTAAAGCATATTATATATGTGTGTGTTTGGTAATCACTCATGGTAACTCACGTAGTTTGCGCAGATTTTGTTTTGAAGTTTCTGTTGGGAGGAACAAGATGGAAGGCACCTTTATGGAACGACCCGGATGTCTTCTACTCCTCTCTTTAGTTTTTTTTTGTATCTTTATAACATGGCTCCCGTGAGCTTTTTTCCTCCCGAACAGCGGGAGGTTTTCCTTACGGGACAATGGGAATGTTTGGGAGATTTGTTAGTTTTTTTTTTTTGGAAAGATACCTTTTGTCAAATTATATTGACAAATATTTGCAATCTTATCATATATTATCTCAGGTTTTAGTGGAAATAATTTATGTTTTCGTTTGTTTGTGAACAAATCTCTCCCGCATTCTCATTGGACGAATGTGGCCATGTTTGTATATAAAGTGGGCTATGGTATGAGTCGAGGCCAGTGTGGTGGATTCGTGTGGAGACACTTAAAGTGTTCTCTGCGTGTTATATCCTTGTCTGGCAATCTCGGCGCATATCTGTGTAACCCCGGTCCGATCCCTACCTAAGCAGCAATAAAGCTAAAAACTGTTTTTTATTTTATTTAACAAATTGTGATTTATTATTTACTTTTTTTGTTGGTGTTGTACTTTTTGAGTCCACGTTTTTTCTGTGTTTAAGTTACTCTTACTGTAGGCCCTAGTATATTGTATTTGTGTGTTAACCCGTAAATAGTAACTTTTGTCAAATTCGCTGAGGGATATAACATACTGTATATATACACTCATGGACAAAACTTAAGGAAGTTGTACCTTTTAGCATGTATATCGGGATTCAGACAATAACTCTGAAAGATACACTCATGGACAAAACTTAAGGAAGTTGTACCTTTTAGCATGTATATCGGGATTCAGACAATAACTCTGAAAGATACACTCATGGACAAAACTTAAGGAAGTTGTACCTTTTAGCATGTATATCGGGATTCAGACAATAACTCTGAAAGATACACTCATGGACAAAACTCAAGAAAGTTATACCTTTTAACATGTATATCGGGATTCAGACAATAACTTTGAAAGATACACTCATGGACAAAACTTAAGGAAGTTGTACCTTTTACCATGTATATCGGGATTCAGACAATAACTTTGAAAGATACATTCATGGACAAAACTTAAGGAAGTTGTACTTTTATCATGTATATCTGGATTCAGACAATAACTCTGAAAGATACACTCATAGACAAAACTTAAGGAAGTTGTACCTTTTAGCATGTATATCGGGATTCAGACAATAACTGTGAAAGATACATTCACGGACAAAAATTAAGGAAGTTGTACCTTTTAGCATGTATATCGGGATTCAGACAATAACTGTGAAAGATACATTCACGGACAAAAATTAAGGAAGTTGTACCATTTAGCATGTATATCGGGATTCAGACAATAACTATGACATGGACAAAACTTAAGGAAGTTGTACCATTTAGCATGTATATCGAGATTCATACAATAACTCTGAAAGATACACTCATGGACAAAACTTAAGGAAGTTGTACCATTTAGCATGTATATCGGGATTCAGACAATAACTCTGAAAGATACACTCATGGACAAAACTTAAGGAAGTTGTATCATTTAGCATGTATATCGGGATTCGGACAATAACTGTGAAAGATACACTCATGGACAAAACTTAAGGAAGTTGTACCATTTAGCATGTATATCGGGATTCAGACAATAACTCTGAAAGATACGTTCATGGACCAAACTTAAGGAAGTTGTACCATTTAGCATGTATATCGGGATTCAGACAATAACTTTGAAAGATATTACAGTGACCTTTATTGAAGACACACGAGATAACCAAGTGTGAACAGCCTTTGTTGTGCTTAAAAACAACAAAAAAAAAAAAAACAGATGACGGGCGACATGAAAGAAAGAATTTCCACTTTCTTAAGTTTCGTTCGTTGTGTAGTTGCAAAAGTTGAAACACAATATATAAATAAGGATAATTGTAAAACATTATAAAGGACTGCGGCAGGTGATTATAAACAATACTTAAAGTTATACCGCATAAGTTTATTTTTTGTGAAAAATCAATATTTATTTTCAAAGAGAATATTTACTATTTCTAACTTTTTGAATGAAGTATGAAAGGGTGAAAATATGAAGAGTAATGGCGAACGGGAAAAATAAAAGTGTCCAGGGGCGGGAATCGAACCCACAACCTTCTGCTTACCGGGCAGGTGCCATGTCCACTAGGCTACCCTGGACGTATTTCTCCGTTCGTAAATAGTACTTAAAGTAACTTATAATACATATTTTATAATTCATATTTTCATCCTTTCATACTTCATTCAAAAATTTAGAAATAGTAAATATTTCTCTTTGAAAATAAATATTGATTTTTCACAAAAAAGAAACTTATGCGGTATAACTTTAAGTATGGTTTATAAGGATAATTGTAATAACTTAAAGAAACTTATTGCAATTATCCAGAACTATTCTATAGCGAACATTAAGAGAAAACTTAATCATCCACTACTTATATAGGGAAGGTGTCTCTCTGTTATATAAACCTATAAAACTTATAATAACACTGGGGGTCGGTGGAAGAATGGTCTAAACCATTGGTTTTCGATCGCTACGAACCGGGTTCGATTCCAGCATTAGGCACTTTTTTTCTGATACAAAAAAATGCTCCAATGACCCCCGATTCTTGTAAAAGTCCAACCCCACCAGCGAGTGCAAGTAACCAAACGGGGCTCTGACACATTTGTAAGTGCAAAGTCGAACTGCTTTTCACATGTCTATATATGTGGTGCACTTACAGTAAAAGCAGTCGCCAACCCACCATGATTATCATGGCCTGTACCACGTGTAGTAGGAATAAGTAAATAATAATAATAACCTTACTACGGAGTAAAGCGTCCTACTTGAGACATTGTCCAAGGTTACTACATTCCCCTACTGACAATACTTAAGGGCAGAATTGAGGGGTTGTGTGAAAGAGGACGGTCCAGGAGGTTAGATGATATTAAAGAGAGACTACATAAAACATAATACGTTTTGGAAAAAATGCCATGAATGGGCATGAATTGATCAACAATATTTATGTAGTATACGGTGGTATTGAAGATAGAAATACAATTTTCCATAGAGGTTACCAGAGTTATGAACATTCTCAATGACATGTGCAAGAAAGACCAAATATTTTGAAATGTATAGCTGGAGGAGGTACTTTAGAATCCTTTGGTTTGCCAAGAAAACAAATGTGAGCATCAACTCTGACATAACCAAGAGCTTACACTCATGGACAAAACTTAAGAAAGTGTAAACCCTTTAATGTCACCGGTTTTCTGTTTTTTTTTTTTTTTTAAGGAGATAGAGACAATTTTGTTCACACTTGGCTATCTTGCGCGTCTTCAATAAAGGTCACTGTAATATATTTCAGAGTTATTTGTCTGAATCCCGATATATATGCTAAAAGGTACAACTTTCTTAAGTTTTGTCCATGAGTGTATCTATCAGAGTTATTGTCTGAATCCCGATATACATGCTGAAAGGTACAACTTTCTTAAGTTTTGTCCATGTGTGTATCTTTCAGAGTTATTGTCTGAATCCCGATATACATGCTGAAAGGTACAACTTTCTTAAGTTTTGTCCATGTGTGTATCTTTCAGAGTTATTGTCTGAATCCAGATATACATGCTGAAAGGCACAACTTCCTTAAGTTTTGTCCATGTGTGTATCTTTCAGAGTTATTGTCTGAATCCCGATATACATGCTGAAAGGTACAACTTTCTTAAGTTTTGTCCATGTGTGTATCTTTCAGAGTTATTGTATGAATCCCGATATACATGCTGAAAGGTACAACTTTCTTAAGTTTTGTCCATGTGTGTATCTTTCAGAGTTATTGTCTGAATCCCGATATACATGCTGAAAGGTACAACTTTCTTAAGTTTTGTCCATGTGTGTATCTTTCAGAGTTATTGTCTGAATCCCGATATACATGCTAAAAGGTACAACTTTCTTAAGTTTTGTCCATGTGTGTATCTTTCAGAGTTATTGTCTGAATCCCGATATACATGCTAAAAGGTACAACTTTCTTAAGTTTTGTCCATGTTTGTATCTTTCAGAGTTATTGTCTGAATCCCGATATACATGCTAAAAGGTACAACTTTCTTAAGTTTTGTCCATGAGTGTATCTTTCAGAGTTATTGTCTGAATCCCGATATACATGCTAAAAGGTACAACTTTCTTAAGTTTTGTCCATGTGTGTATCTTTCAGAGTTATTGTCTGAATCCCGATATACATGCTAAAAGGTGATTGTATTAATGAGTTAATGTATTGATGAGTGTATTTGCATGATTGAGGCAATATGTCGTAAATACTACGGATATATCTTTTTAAGAGATTGATGACTGAAAAACAAATTCTACAGAGAAATATAGAGGTAACAAGGGATCACTAAAGAAAAAATGACTAGATCTCATTAAAGATTTGTTGATCCAACCCTGGAACAAACAGGAGTGATTCTGCCTGTTATAAAACGAAAATATATTTTTCTCATAATATCTAAATCCATAATATCTAAGCGTTTAAATAAAATCTTGAATCGAGAAATAACGGGTTTATTGCTTAATACAATATAATACACTGCGGCTTGTGATTGTAAAACGACACTTGAAGTTACACCGCATGAGTTTCTTTTAAACGAAAAATCAAAATTTTCATTTCAAGGTGAAATATCGACTATTTCTAACCTTTTTGGATGAGGTATGAAAGGGTGAATTATAAAGAGTAATGACAATAGGAACGCCTGTCTTTTTAAAGAAGCTTTCAAATCAATAAACCCATTATTTTCGATCCCAGATATGTCGTTTTATTTGACCGAAAAATTTTATGGCACATTCTTTGTCATTACCATTTCGTTCTTCTAAGGGGGGTCGATGGACGAGTGATAGACAGTCACGATCCGAGCTCGAATTCCGCATTGGACTTTTTTTTCAAATAA
>CP092871.1:86094368-86105012 GCA_030710605.1 Cordylochernes scorpioides | reverse complement strand
ATAATGCTCCAATGGCTCCCCCAATTATTTAAAAAGTCCAACGCCACCATCGAGTGCAAGTAACGAAACGGAGCTCTGGCATACTTGTAAGAGCTAATTTCGAACTGCTTTTCACATGTGTAGACATGTGGTACACTTACAGTGAAAGAAGTCGTCAATTTCTACCCACCATGATTATCATGTTATGTACCATGCATATATACACTGGTGTCCAAAAAATAAGAAACTTAACCAATATTGAAATTTCTCAAAAGCTAATTTATTAACAAATATAAAATTTAGTATACAAATAGTTTAAACTATGGAGAATTTGACTAGCCATTTAAAAATAAAAAATATATATTTGAAATTATGAAATATGCAAATTATTACCAACATACCCAAAGCTAAGGTTCCAGATCTTAAAGAAATAAGATATCAATAGGGAGTATGATCACCTCTAACAGCTATCAAGGTCTCACAGCGAGCCCTCATACTGTTTACCAGGCTTTGGAGGAGGTCCATGGGTAGTAAACCCCACTCCTCCAATAGAGCAGTTCTTAGCTCAACGAGGGTTCTGGGAGAGGGGTGACGAGCTCCAATACGCCTCCCTAGAGCATCCCACACATGCTCTATTTCTAAACGGTAAAATCTTCCCAATTACATGCATGGCAAGGATAAAATACTCAGGAGATAAGTTTCTTCATTAAGAAGAAACTTATCTCCTGAGTATTTTATCCTTGCCACACATGCTCTATTGGATTCAGGTCCGGAGATCTGGCTGGCCAATCCATCCTTCGAATATTCTCACTCTGGAGATATTCATTGACTAGCCTAGCCCTATGCGGACGAGCATTATCGTCCATTAAAATTAAATTGTGACCAATTTGATCTCTATAAGGTCTTAGATAGGGCTCAAGGATCTCGTCCCTGTACCTTTGGGCAGTTAAAGTGCCCCCAGAAAAAAATGTGGAGGGGTGTGCGTCTGCTAGAACTGATGCCAGCCCAGACTAAGAGACTGCCCCCTCTAAAACTGTCTATTTCCCTGATGTTACTGGGATGATAGCGGGTTCCAGGCTCCCTCCAGATGAAAACTCGTCGAGAATCTGTGTTTAAACTAAATCATGACTCGTCACTGAAGAGAACATTGGCCCACTGATCATGAGTCCAGGCGTGATGTTCCAAGCACCAATTCAAGCGGGCTCTCCTGTGAGCAGAGGTTAAAGGGATACAGACCATTGGTCGTCTTGCATAAAGAGCACCTTCGTGAAGCCTTCGGTAAACAGTTTGTCTTGAAATTCTCGTTCTAGTAGCACTTGAGAGTTCATTAGAGAGTTGAATAGCTGTCATTAGCTATTGAATAGCTGTTGAATAGCTGGCGCTTGGCAGTTACGACCAGATAACGGTCTTCAGAGGTAGCTGTTTTTCTTTTTCTACCAGAACCTTCTTTTCTTTTGATGGTTCCTGTCTCAATGAACTGTTTCCATATTTTGCTGACCACAGATTTATTCACATTTAGCCATTTTGCTACTTCAACTTGTGATTGCCCTGCCTCCATTCTTCCAACAGCTCTCCATTTTAAATCATCTGCTAAAATATTTTGTAAACTCATAATTAACTAAGGATTAAATAAAATTATAATTGGACAATTCTTAGATGGGGTAAACGACACGCCAAATAGCACACTTATAAAGACAAGCAAAAATTTGCATATTTTCAATTTTACCGAATCGAATGGTTGCGATAAATAAATTCTACGACTTAAAATACCTAATTAAATTACTTTTTAGCTTTTAGCGTTGTATATTTTAAAATATATCATTAAAAAACAAAAGTTTCTTATTTTTTGGACACCAGTGTATATTAGGCATGATAATAATAAAAAATACCATTTCGTTCTGTACTGGGGTGATAGAACAAATAGTATTGTTTTAATGAATTTAAAAGGGATATATTTCTACTTTACCACTATTAATTGTTTCATTTATAAGGTTGCCGAAGGATGGTATATATGTACCAAAAGTGGGAATCTCTCCCTTTAAAATTCATTAAAACAAATGCTTTTTGTTCTATCACCTTATTAAAGAACGAAATGGTATTTTTCAAATTATTATCCCTAATAATAGTTTATAACAATGTGATACACATGTAGGACATCGTATCTACAGGATGCGGAGAGTCTACCTGGAGAATGGGATGGTGTCACCTTGCGGAAGGCACTACCAACAGAATGGTAGATCTGCGGTGTTCCTGGATGTTTGTGGGAGTCCGAGCGGACTGAGAGGTCCCGAGGTTTCTTGTTCTTCCGTGGTCCCCGCTCTTCTTGGACGGCTGGATGTACAGATACATACTTAGGTTACATTGAAGGGAATCCCACAAACTGCCTTGTGGTAAAATTAATCACTTAAATTTAAAAAAACAAGTTTATGGAGATGAGTTTAATTTATAGAAAAAGGAGGAGGGAGAGCAGTAACAATCTTGCTAAAAACTTGGGCTCAGCTGGTCTGGCTGATAGTACCCTGTAAGGGATCCTGATCCAGGGATACGGGATGAGCCGCATTTGTACTCCATGTTAGGAGCGGCTGTACATGGTGTTTGTTCCTCGTGTTGGAGCTAATTTTTATATTGGAGCTAAGTCAGTGGCCTGCTACTGAGTAGTGCTCCCAGTCTTAATGACAAAAGCAGATACATTCTACTTCACCCAATCATTATGGTTGTCGCAGTCACCTACTTATACCCACCATGATTATCATGGCCTGTACCACGTGTACTAGGGATAAGCAAAAAATATATATATGGTTGTCAAATCTCTTTTGATGAGCTCTACTCATCTCCAGCAGACACCATCAACAAGCTCTACCGACTTGATACCCTAATATGATTGAGTGGAGATAAGAAAGAAGAATAATTTATTTTTATTAATATAATCTCAATTCATGATTCAACATAAAATAGTGAAAAACGTTTAAAACTACAAAAATATTATCTTACAATGAATTTATTTTTATTTTAAAATGCAAGCTTTCAAGTGATAATCGCTCTTCAACAGGCTTATTTAAAAACTTCGACTGTTTCTTACAAAAAGTTTTAACAAATATACGCGCGCGGTGTGGACATTTGCAACTAATGTGATAAATAGACTAAAAAACTACTTGTAAGAAATAGTCGATGTTTTTTATTAGGCCCGTTGAAGAGCGATTATCACTTGAAAGCCAGCATTTTAAAATAAAAAGATACTCATTGTGAGAAAGTATTTTTGTAGTTTTTATTAATGTGATCTCTCAAGATTTCAGGTATCACTGTGTCCTTCTAAAGACGTACTTAAAGCGACTTTTTATTACAAGTATTTTTGTATTATTTGTATTATTGTATTATTCGTTTTATGTACTACTGTAGAAGATCAGGGATACCTGAAAGCTTGAGATTACAATAATAAAAATAAACACATCTCCAGAAACCTCTTGTATTATATTTATAATCTATATTTAGAAGATTTAAATCAAGTAAACATATCTACAATGAAGTATGATAGGATGAATTGTGAAGAGTAATGATAAACGGAAAATAAAAGTGTTCAGGGATGGGAATCGAACCCACAGGGTAGCCTAGTGGACATGGCATCTGCCCGGTAAGCGGAACACTGTGACAAGGTAGCCTAGTGGACATGGCATCTGCCCGGTAAGCGGAACACTGTAACAGGGTGGCCTAGTGGACATGGCATCTGCCCGGTAAGCGGAACACTGTGACAGGGTATCCTAGTGGACATGGCATCTGCCCGGTAAGCGGAACACTGTGACAGGGTAGCCTAGTGGACATGGCATCTGCCTGGTAAGCGGAACACTGTGACAGGGTATCCTAGTGGACATGGCATCTGCCCGGTAAGCGGAACACTGTGACAGGGTAGCCTAGTGGACATGGCATCTGCCTGGTAAGCGGAACACTGTGACAAGGTAGCCTAGTGGACATGGCATCTGCCCGGTAAGCGGAACACTGTGACAAGGTAGCCTAGTGGACATGGCATCTGCCCGGTAAGCGGAACACTGTGACAAGGTAGCCTAGTGGACATGGCATCTGCCCGGTAAGCGGAACACTGTGACAAGGTAGCCTAGTGGACATGGCATCTGCCCGGTAAGCGGAACACTGTGACAAGGTAGCCTAGTGGACATGGCATCTGCCCGGTAAGCGGAACACTGTGACAAGGTAGCCTAGTGGACATGGCATCTGCCTGGTAAGCGGAACACTGTGACAAGGTAGCCTAGTGGATATGGCATCTGCCCGGTAAGGGGAACACTGTGACAGGGTAGCTTAGCGGACATGGCATCTGCCCGGTAAGCGGAATACTGTGACAGGGTAGCCTAGTGGACATGGCATCTGCCTGGTAAGCGGAACACTGTGGGTTCGATTCCCATCCCTGGACACTTTTATTTTTCTGTTTTATCATTATCTACAATGTACATGTAGAAAGTATGTTCAGCTCTCATATAAATCAAACTTCTACTGTCCTTACTGCGATGAAAAAACATTGGGAGCGCTTGGCTCATCAGTGGTGAACCCTCCCAGGACAGTAGAAAGTTTTTGCATATTTACGCAGTATGAGCAAATAAACTATTTAGAGCATTTTTCAAATAAAAAAACTTTGCTCCGTACTGAGATAAATAGATGTTGGAACTCATCAGTGGTAAACTCTCCCAGCATTTTTTTTAGTTTTATCTACAAAACAAATTTAATAATGTTTTGAGCCGTTTTCTGTTTATATTCCTGCAAAGAGAGAGAGAGAGAGAGTGTGTGTGTGTGCCAGATGCATAAGCAGAACAGTCTGCAGTAAGGGTATTGTGGACATTTTTAAATTTTATTTTAAAAGAAACATATTTGAAGTAAACGAAAAAATTGCGCTACAAATTTTAAAATAAAAATACAACCTTTCGCAATGAGTTTCCTTTATTATGATACAAGCGGACGTACCCGGCTTCGCCCGGGTTTTACGCGAGTAAAGGTTTGTCTAACGAATCTCTCGATAAAGTGAACATTTTTTCCCGGTCCCTTGAAAAATACTCGATAAGTTGAATAAAATCAATATTAATTGGTTCCCTCGGTAATTGGAAGTTAAAGGAATAGTATCTTGCCTTGGAATTGTATTATTATTCTTGTCTCAAATAAATTGCCGTGTCATCCTGAATTTTGTCTTTCCTAATTTTCTACATTACAAAATCATCGTATCATCATGATAATATTTAGAGCAGATTGTTGAATTATAACAGATAAATTAGAATATTTATCTTGATTATTTTAAAGCGAAAAGTTATTTCAAAAATTTTATTTGCTAGAAACCTTCCCAGTACTATACTAAATAACTTCCCAAAGTTTTATGGCGTTCCAATGAGTAGTTTGGTCAGGCATAAAGGACAAACAGACACACACACACACATACATTCATTTTTATATATATAGATAATGTTATAATAAAATAATCTCATATCATAATAAAAGAAACTCATTGCGAAAGGTTGTATTTTTATTTTAAAAGAAACATATAGCTTATAATAGCTATAAATAGCTTATATATTTTAATACAGAAGATTCGCTATATAATGCATCCTATACATATTCTAATACAAAGCAATAACGCGCCATCTATACATATAAAATAAAAGGATTTAAAAGCGCGAATGTTTCTTTTATAATAATACAAACTTCTACTGTCCTTATTCTGTTATTGCATATTTACCCTGATCGAAGAGAACCCACGTTGGGCGCCATATAAAAGCGCATCATAGTGGTACTCACCATTCTTGTTCATCTTAACATCGAAACATTTCTGCAGACGACAGTGGGGGCACCAGTTTCTTCTAGCCTTGTCAATTACACAGTTGCCTCTTCCAGCTGTACACATACCAGCTACTTAGCACATTATGATGGCGTAACAGATTCTCTAAAACATGTGGTTGACCATGAGTAAAAGACGAAGGAATGGTACCACTTTACATAACACTCTGCCATAAAGCTCCTAAAGATATCTGCCAAGAGCGAAGTTCGAAGAGTTCTGTGGACCTTCAAATCTTGGGATTAATTATGTAGAAAATCTGATAGCGTATTAGATCCTCTGAAATCTTTCTTTTTTGGCTTTGACTGCAAGGAAAAGACGAAAGAATGGTAATACCTTGCATAGCACTATACAAGAACGCTCTTATTGATTACTGAAAAAAGCGAAGTCCTAAGAGTTCCAAGGACCTTCAAGCTTATGCAACTTATCGACTAACATCCCAATGACCAGTGCTTTCTGGAATTATTGAATCTCAAGGAATGTGAAAGGTGAATTTCGTCGGCCCGGACTCCCCTTATTGAAGCCTCTCATGCCTTCTATATGCTGATTATAAAGACATGGCCAGGGATGATAGAGCCATTAATGGTCTTGCATCCTAAGAAGTGAGGTCACAGCCAAGCTGAAGATTTCGGTGAATGGTATGGTAGAGGCATGCGATAGTATGCAAATATACTTGCCTAGATTCACATTTGATACAGATATGTTATGATACAGACAAAATATAAATAGTTTTTTTCATATATAAATTAGGCAGAGGTCGCCTATATCTTGGATCAAAACTATTTATTCTTCCAATAATCCGAGGCTGTGGATAGAATTTCAAGTGAATAGTGTTTGTAGTGGATGTTCCTAGCAGAGGCAACAACGTCGAAATACTGGAAGATATCAATAAATAAGTTTGATCCAAGATTCATAATTAATGTATCTGACACGGATTGCTTCATCCTTCGATAGATAGAGTCTATAGAGTTCCTAGAAACGACCAATTGTTGCCATTGCCGGCCCAGCGCCCGCCGGGGAAGCCTCTATGAACCTCGGGTCTGACTACCTCCTGGTGAAAACTTGTCCTGTCACGACAACTGGCCATAGGTATGCCACCTAGGCCATGGTTTAGCGATGACGATTTGACTATGGGTCATTTTTTAGCCGAGCTGGCGATTGGTCTTAGGCATATCTACGGTTAGTTGTCTTGGCAGGACTCATGACGTCAGGGGTTGATCAGATCGCCAGAGGTGAAATGGCTTCCCCAAATTTTAAATAAAAAATAGAACTCTACGATAACTTATGCGTGCATTGTGAGTGGTATAGTGGTGTGTATTGTGAGTGTAATAGTGGTGTGTATTGTGAGTTGTATAGCGGTGTGTATGTGTATAGAGAGCCTGTTGTGTATTGAGAATGTAAAAGGGAGTTAGAGTTTAAATTATAAAACAACAATACTATCGATATAAAAATAAAGCAACAGTAAGTAAGTAACAAGTGATCACAACACATTGAGCTAAATTCGATACACGAGAGAGAGAGACGTGCCGAGTGCAGTTAAACTCTAGACACCGTAGTCGTCCAAATATTCCTAGTTTCTGAGAGAACCAACACCTCAGTTCACCAGTCTGGAAACCCTATATGATGATGGGAAGGCACATTATACAGATTGTTTTGATTGGGCCAAACGATACTATTCACCATTGAGGAGGAGATACTGTAAGAAACCATCCATCCGGAGGTTCACCAAATTGCCATATGTGATTCGGAGACTCAGATATGCATATTTAACACAAAGAAGGTATATATATGTTATATTAAAATATTATTCTATTTAAAATTATATTTCATAGATCCAAATACTCTATTAAATCGACCGCCAGAGGTCATGCTTCCCCTATAAAAACTCGTTGTTGTTCTTTCCCGATGGCCGGCTCAAAACTTTTGTACATTATGTAAATAAGTATTTCATTTTTTTCATTCTTACGTCTTAAGCCAGGCATTACTTTATTCAAATTATACATTACTTTAGCTCGATTAAAACAATCTCTGATCAAAACTATTTTATTATTCAACCACGACTGCATCACCATAGCATAATCTTAATAATTCCAAAATCAGCAGAAAATCTCTTTTCTTTTTTATATAATATATATATATACACAGAAAGCCTTTATTAAGACATTAGTCTTATACATATTTTCCTCTCTTGTTGCTGGCTTGCAACGATATCCTCACGATGATCAATCACCCTCATGTAGTGAGGGAGAAAACGATAATCTAAGTTATTTTTCCTGCTTACTACGTTGTAAAAGTTATATAGGGACAGAGCAACCATAAAGTAGGTATATGAGGTGTATTGAATAGGTAATTAATCTTCGTGTAAGTAGCTTAGTAATATTTGAATTTTTCCAATTTGCAGTAATTTCATGCACTTTTCGAAGTTCTTGTTGAATTTTTCGAAGAATTAGAAGTATTCCGATATATTTCAGGATGTTATATGATATATGAGTTATGGTATATGTGAAGTGTAGCGTGCATATAAGAGTATTTGAAGGAAATTAATAAAATACCATAATAAAATCAGAAGTTATAAACCTTCAATAAACACCCTAGGATCATATGATTCTTCCAGGTCTAGATGGCCCATAGATCGGAACACTGCTTCTATCGACCTAGTTTTCCAGCCAATTGAAGTTGATACACGCTCGTGGACCGATCTACCATTTGCTAGGTCCCTCGCCTTTAAGACCAGGGTTCTGTGGAGCCAACCATACAACTTACAAACGTCTACAGGCGTTACTAGGCTACCTGGTTGATGTTCTGGCCCTCTAAACTAGGAATAAACCCGTTCTACGCTCCAATAGCAATCCCTCTCCATTGGATTCCGTACCCATCACCAGTATAGACAGTTTCTGTCGGACGGATTCTCTGAGGCACGGGGTAAATACGTGGAACTACGAGAAGGCGGAAGGTGGTACTACTGTGAGAACCTCTTGTTTTTTAATGACTCGCTCGGCAAGGATTCTCCTAATGGCGTGTACACAAAGCGAAGACCCAAGAGTTTCAAGAGTCCTAGGTCTTATGTGCCATAAAAGCATATAGGATTCATACGCGGGGCCATCCTTATTCCTAAGGATGTGGGTGGACAATGCCCTTTTCCTATGCCAACCAATTCTGCACTAGCCATTACTATGGGCAAGACTCTTTTCTGGAATCATCACATCTCTACTTACTGATGCAGTTGTAGACGATGCCACGCCGGATGCTCCTCTTGAAGAAACAGCTGCAGCCATCGCAGCAGAGCACGCCGTAGTGTTTGCCGTAGGAACGGTCGCCACAGACCAGACAGGGGACTGGGTTGGGGAGAGACCGTCCTGTAGATACATTTCCTTGTTATTGGATGCTAGTGACAAAATTTAACTTTAACGGGTTAAAACAAAAAAGGCAATTTACTAGAGCCTAAAGAAAAAGTAACTTAACACACAGAAAAGCGTACACACAAGGGTAAAACAACAACAACAAGAAAAAAGGGCGTAAATAAAAAAACTAACGATTTGTTATATTTATATAAAGTACTTATCTTAAATTGTAGCGTTGATAGGGAGCGAACCGGGGTTACAGAGGTATATCAGGAGACCACCAAACACGGACATAAAGAACGCTTTAAGCGTCTCCACACAACTTTTCGGAAAGAGCCTCGCATACCTATGGTCGTCCCTTATATACAAACATGGCCAAATTTGTCCAATGACGTGGGAGATCGGTTCACTGAACAAATTACATTCTTCCCTCCTCACAACTGAGAAGCTTAAAACTGCTTATGTTTGTCAAAATAATTTGACAGTAGCACATAGATGACAGGTGTGTTATTTCAGGTGAATCACTCCTAAGACTTTTGTATCTCTTCAGTCAGGCTCATCTAAGACGATTGATACATAGCCATAGACTGATAGTAAGATGTTACCTTGGTCCAGTTCGCGATATTGATTGGGGATTTTGTTGGGAAAAATAATATGGGTTTTTCCCCCTAACTTCCACATCCATAAACCGATGACCTAATATTGGGTTAATTCTCATTTAGAAGAAGTTTTCAACTTCAAGGGCAAGTAAGTGTCTTCTTTCAAATCAGGATAAAGTTGGAGATTTGTCTCGGTCCCTGCTCTGTCTGGCTTACCCGCTCTAGGGCGTTGTCCATTCTCTGCTATGTGGAGATGCCAGGTAGAGATTTTTACTCCCTAGGAAATTGAATCTTATATTTTTTACATTCCTCCAATACTTCCTGAAAGGTGGGATATCAGAAATGGCATTCAAGCAAACTATGGGCATAAGCTTTTAGGAGGCTTCCACCCTTCAGTGCAGCACATATAAGCAGAATCGTCCAATACAGTATTAGAGCTCTAAGTGTCAAATTATTTGATAAAAAGCAGTTGTAATCATTAGTTATGCGTTGTTTTCTTTTTTCTTATCTCCACTCAATCATATTAGAATATCAAGTTGTGACCCTTGATGGTGTCTGCTGACAACCATAATGACTGGGTGAAGTAGAATACGTCTGCCTTTGTCATTAAGATTGGGAGCACTACTCAGTGGCAAGCCGACTTAGCTCCAAAAGAAATGACCGCCTCTGACATGAGGAACAGACGACATGTGTAGCCGCTCCCAACATGCAGTACAAACGCTGCTCATCCTGTATCCCTGGGTTAGGAGCCCTTACAGGGTACTATCAACCGGGACAGCTGAACCCAGTTTTTTTAGTGAGCTTGTTACTGCTCCCCCTCCTACTTTTTCATCCGGGCTTGGGACCGGCAAAGGTGGAGTTCTGTTGTTCTGAGAATGTTGTTTATTTGTTAAGTGAACTGATC
>CP092871.1:86061768-86094268 GCA_030710605.1 Cordylochernes scorpioides | reverse complement strand
AAAAGCTTTTAAAGCGATAAACCCATCATTCTCGATTCCAGATGTGCCGTTTTATCTGAACGAAAATATTGTGAAATGGATGACAAGCTATACAAGATGCCAAGATTCCAGAGTAAAGTTGGGGGAAAGATGGGTGGACTCCAGCTGCCATGTGTGAGGCGCTAAAAACAGCATTCCAGCGTGGGAGGAGGACAACAGACATTCTGGTCACATCTGTGGCAAGTAGAAGACGTGGGGAGTTGCCCTTGGGGCGTGTGGATGATTCCTGCAAGACGGTGCTAGGAGAGCCTGACATCGGAGCGGTCTACAAGACGGTGTAAGTCCAGGCTGGACGTGTATAATGTGGAGCGGAAGGTTTCATAAGAGTGATATCCACGTCGCCAAGAATCCTTCTGACGGAGAAGTTGAAGACAAGTCTCACTGATTGTATTTCTTCTGTTTAGTGAGATACAATAAAGCGCTAACTTTATCTGACTACCTTCGAACTCACATGTGTATCTTTGTGGCATCCTGATTAAACAAAGAACACGAACAGCGTCTAGGTGCAACCTAACAATATGTTGGGTGTCGGCACATTCTTCATCCTCATCCTTACGTCCTGTTACGGGGGTTGATAAACCAAAAAAAAAATTGCTTCAATGAATTTTAAAGATAGAGTTACCACTTCTTTTAGATAAACATCATCCTTTGTCAACGTTACGTTATAAATAAAACTATATCATTCAACCAGCACATATCATCCATCCACCACGCACGTATATTTTCAAAATTTTGATTTTCAAACAGAAATAATTAATATATATAGTCACGACCGTCTTTCCTCATCGGCCGGCCGCCTCTGTCACGGATGCGCGCGCACAGGGAGGTCACGTGCTCGCCGGCTCCCTCGAGCCGGATTTGAACCAGCGACCTAAGGATCACCGTTGTAACATCTACAGTCGGGTAAAACACGGGCGTTGCCCGGGTCATTCGGCTATGTAGTATATTTTTCTCTCAGTATATAATAGGTATTTAAAATATGTGTATATAAAAAATTGTATTTATTATTAAGTTGTTAACGTGATAATCCTGTTGAAGGACTGACAAGTCCGAAAACTTGAAAATAAAAAGTTGCACAAGAAACTTAACCCTGGAAGCTTCATTTATTTTATAAATCAAGAGTTTAATTGTAAAAAGAATCATACGCGTCTATAATAGTTTTGAATATCCATAACAGATGGCGCGTTAATGCTTCATAATTAAGAGACATAGTTTATAATAATGTGATACACATGTAGGACTTCGTATCTACAGGATGCGTGAGAGTCTACCTGGAGAATGGGATGGTGTCACCTTGCGGAAGGCACTACCAACAGAATGGTAGATCTGTGGTGTTCCCGGATGTTTGTGGGAGTCCGAGCGGACTGAGAGATCCCGAGGTTTCTTGTTCTTCCGTGGTCCCCGCTCCTCTTGGACGGCTGGATGTACAGATACATACTTAGGTTACATTGAGAAGAATCGTAAAAACTGGTTTGTGGTAGAATTAATCTCTTAAAATAATACAACAGTTTCTGAAGATGAGTTTATTTTCATTAATATAAGGTTGTCCCAAAAATTCGTGTTTTTCTTAAACCGTTTTTCTTATTATTTGGCGAATAATATTATTACGGCGAATTATATATACAAGTATCAGAGTCATCAACAATCAATTCTGTCACCGTTTGCTTTTGTGAATGGAATAAATACCCAAATATGGCCATTTCTTATAAGCATCGGTGGTTCAGTGGTAGAATGCTCGCCTGCCACGCGGGCGACCCGGGTTCGATTTCCGGCTGATGCATTTTTCTTTTTTTTTCACAATTTTTAAAATTCATTTATATTATTAATTTTGAAACAATTAAATGGATTGCAAAACATAATTAAATCAAATACCTAAACACTAAAATAATACCATTTTTGCCATTACACACTTTTTTTTTCCTGTAGTTTATTTGTTTCTTCTGTATTGCTATTCTATGGCACTTCTACTATTTATTATTGATGTACTTTCAGTATGAAGGATACTTCACTCGGGGGATTTCTCGGGCGAAGCCGGGTCATTCTTCTAGTACATAATAAATTCGGGCTCATAAATCACTCATTCTGGTTATCGAGTCCCGTAAATAAATATATTTCCATAATAATACATAATACAATTACTTTATACATAATACAAAGACATAATACATAACGGCTAATAATATTATGGCGAATAATATTGGTATTTCAATTATTTTTTTTTTTGCAAGTGTTAACGAACTTTTGTGACAACCTTGTATCATATCAATTCATGATTTAAGATAAAATTGTGAAAAACGCGTGAGTGAGTTTATTTTTATTTTAAAATGCAAGCTTTCAAGTGATAATCGCTCTTTAACAGGCTTAATTAAAACTTCGACTGTTTCTTACAAGAAGTTTTAACAAATATACGCGCGCAAAGTTGACATTTACAACTGATGTAATAAATAGAATAAAAAAAACTTGTTGTAAGATATAGTTGATGCTTTGAATTAAGCCAGTTAAAGAGCGACTATCACTTGAAAGCTAGCATTTAAAAATGAAAAGATACTTATATTGAGAAATATATTTTTGTAGATTTTATTAATGTGATCTCTCAAGCTTTCGGGGATTTCTGCCCTCCTAAAGAAGTACATAAAGCGACTTTTTTATTACAAGTATTTTTGTGTTATTGTATTATTTGTATTGTTGTATTATTCGTTTTATGTACTCCTATAGAAGATCAGAGATACCTGAAAGCTTTAGATTACATCAATAAAAAGAAACTCATATCTCCAGAAACCTCTTGTATTATATTTATAATCTATATTTAGATTTGATTTAAATCAAGTAAACATATCTACAATGTAGTATGATTGGATGAATTGTGAAGAGTAATGATAAACGGAAAATAAAAGTGTTCAGGGATGGGAATCGAACCCACAGGGTAGCCTAGCGGACATGGCATCTGCCTGGTAAGCGGAACACTGTGACAGGGTAGCCTAGTGGACATGGCATCTGCCTGGTAAGCGGAACATTGTGACAGGATAGCCTAGTCGACATGGCATCTGCCCGGTAAGCGGAACACTGTGACAGGGTAGCCTAGTGGACATGGCATCTGCCTGGTAAGCGGAACATTGTGACAGGATAGCCTAGTCGACATGACATCTGCCCGGTAAGCGGAACACTGTGACAGGGTAGCCTAGTGGACATGGCATCTGCCCGGTAAGCGGAACACTGTGACAGGGTAGCTTAACGGACATGGCATCTGCCTGGTAAGCGGAACACTGTGACAGGGTAGCCTAGTGGACATGGCATCTGCCTGGTAAGCGGAACATTGTGACAGGATAGCCTAGTGGACATGGCATCTGCCCGGTAAGCGGAACATTGTGACAGGGTAGCCTAGTGGACATGGCATCTGCCTGGTAAGCGGAACACTGTGACAGGGTAGCTTAGCGGACATGGCATCTGCCCGGTAAGCGGAACACTGTGACAGGGTAGCCTAGTGGACATGGCATCTGCCCGGTAAGCGGAACACTGTGACAGGGTAGTCTAGCGGACATGGCATCTGCCCGGTAAGCGGAACACTGTGACAAGGTAGCCTAGTAGACATGGCATCTGCCCGGTGAGCGGAACACTGTGACAAGGTAGCCTAGTGGACATGGCATCTGCCCGGTAAGCGGAACACTGTGACAGGGTAGCCTAGTGGACATGGCATCTGCCCGGTAAGCGGAACACTGTGACAAGGTAGCCTAGTGGACATGGCATCTGCCCGGTAAGCGGAACACTGTGACAAGGTAGCCTAGTGGACATGGCATCTGCCCGGTAAGCGGAACACTGACAGGGTAGCCTAGTGGACATGGTATCTGCCCGGTAAGCGGAACACTGTGACAAGGTAGCCTAGTGGACATGGCATCTGCCCGGTAAGCGGAACACTGTGACAAGGTAGCCTAGTGGACATGGCATCTGCCCGGTAAGCGGAACACTGTGACAAGGTAGCCTAGTGGACATGGCATCTGCCCGGTAAGCGGAACACTGTGACAGGGTATCCTAGTGGACATGGCATCTGCCCGGTAAGCGGAACACTGACAGGGTAGCCTAGTGGACATGGCATCTGCCCGGTAAGCGGAACACTGTGACAAGGTAGCCTAGTGGACATGGCATCTGCCCGGTAAGCGGAACACTGTGACAAGGTAGCCTAGTGGACATGGCATCTGCCCGGTAAGCGGAACACTGTGACAGGGTATCCTAGTGGACATGGCATCTGCCCGGTAAGCGGAACACTGACAGGGTAGCCTAGTGGACATGGCATCTGCCCGGTAAGCGGAACACTGACAGGGTAGCCTAGTGGACATGGCATCTGCCCGGTAAGCGGAACACTGTGACAGGGTATCCTAGTGGACATGGCATCTGCCCGGTAAGCGGAACACTGACAGGGTAGCCTAGTGGACATGGCATCTGCCCGGTAAGCGGAACACTGTGACAAGGTAGCCTAGTGGATATGGCATCTGCCCGGTAAGGGGAACACTGTGACAGGGTAGCTTATCGGACATGGCATCTGCCCGGTAAGCGGAATACTGTGACAGGGTAGCCTAGTGGACATGGCATCTGCCTGGTAAGCGGAACACTGTGGGTTCGATTTCCATCCCTGGACACTTTTATTTTTCTGTTTATCATTATCTACAATGTACATGTAGAAGTATGTTCAGCTTTCATATAAATCAAAATTTTCTACTCTCCTTACTGCGATGAAAAAATATTGGGAGCGCTTGGCTCATCACTGGTGAACCCTCCCAGGACAGTAGAAAGTTTTTGCATATTTACGCAGTATGAGCAAATAAACTATTTAGCGCATTTTTCAAAAAAAAAAAAAAAAAACTTTGCTCCGTACTGAGATAAATAGTTGTTGGGAGGGCCTAACTCATCAGTGGTAAACTCTCCCAGAAATTTAGTTAGTTTTATCTACAAAACAACTTTAATAATGTATTAAGCCGTTTTCTGTTTATATTCCTGCGAAGTGCTAAATACATAAGCAGAACAGTCTGCAGTAAGGGTATTGTAGACATTTTTAAATTTTAAATGAAACAGCTTATAATAGCTATAAATAGCTTATAAATTTTAATACAGAAGGCTCGCTATATAATGCCTTCTTTAAATATTCTGTTATTGCATATTTACCCAGACCGAAGTCAACCCCACGTTGGGCACCATATAAAGGTACATCATAGTGTACTCACCATTCTTGTTCATCTTAACATCGAAACATTTCTGTAGACGACAGTGGGGGCACCAGTTTCTTCTGGCTTTGTCAATAACACAGTTGCCTCTCCCAGCTGCACACATACCAGATACTTAGTACTTTCTGATCGCGTATCAGATCCTCTAAAACATAGGGTTGACTATGAATAAAGGGGGAGGAATGGTACCACTTTACATAACACTCTGCCATAAAGCTCCTAACGATATCTGCCAAGAGCTAAGTTCGAAGAGTTCTGTGGACCTTCAAATCTTGGGATTAATTATGTAGAATATCTGATAGCGTATTGATCCTCTAAATATTTTTGGCGTTGATTGCAAGGAAAAGACGAAAGAAGGGTAATACTTTGCATAGCACGCTACAAGAACGCTCCTATTTATTACTGCAAAAAGAGAAGTCCTAAGAGTTCCAAGGACCTTCAAGCTTATGCAACTTATCGACGAACATCCCAATGACCAGTGCTTTATGGAATAAGGTTGTCCCAAAAGTTTGTGTTTGTCTTAAAACGTTGTTTTTCTTACCACTTGGTGAATAATATTATTACGGCGAATACATAATAATACATAATACAATTACTTTATACATAATACAAAGACATTATACATAACGGCTAATAATATTATGGCGAATAATATTGGCATTGAATTTTTTTTTTTTTTGCAAGTGTTAACGAACTTTTGAGACAACCTTGTATGTGAATTTCGTCGGTCCGGACTCCCCTTATTGAAGCCCCTCATGCCTTCTATATGCTGATTATAGAGACATGGCCATGGATGATAGAGCCATTAATGGTCTTGCATCCTAAGAAGTGAGGCCACAGCCAAGATGAAGATTTCAGTGAATGGTATGGTACAAGCATGTTATAGTATGCTAAAATACTTGCCTAGCTTCACATTTGATACAGATATGATACAGACAAAATATAAATAGTTATTTTCATATACACAGTCTAGCCATAAATTCTGTTACAAACAATTTTATAAATTAAATGATAATGAAAAAAAAAAAGGAATATAAATACATATTTTATTAGCCAATAGGACATAGATTTTAAATATATACAATCATTCAAAATGTCCTCCCTTATTTTTGACACAGGATCTCAAACGTTCAGGCCACTGATCTATGGCGGCACGCACCTTTTCTAAGGGTATTTCTTTCATTGCTCTCACCAATGCTGATTTCAATTGATCCAAATTATAATATCTTTTATAGCACACCTTCTCCTCTAAATATGCCCACAAACTGTAATCAAGGGGGTTTAAATCGGGGCTTCCATTGGCCTTTATGAACTCCGGAACATTCGTCTCCAACCATTGTTGAGTTGACTTAGCTTTGTGAGCAGGAGCTGAATCTTGTTGAAATATCCAATGTTCTCCATCAAACATTTTTGTATTCAGAGGCTTTACTATTTGTTCCAAAATATCCTCTTGATAGTTTTTAGTTGTAGTTTTTACCCCCTTTGGCACAGAAGTGGAGATCTGTTACACCTTGGTAGCTAACTCCCCACCAAACCATGCCAGAAGAAGGATGGTCACTTTTTTCAAGTCTTCTGACTTTCAAAAAAGCTTCTAAAGAGCTACGAGCATATATCCTATCATTCCAACGATTAATCTTTTCCTCGACAGTGAAAATTTTCTCGTCTGTGAAAAGGATTCTGTCATGCTACCGGCCATCATGCCGCGCCAACAACATTTTTGATCTAACCCTTCTAATATCTCTAAGAGCAGGGGTTATCAAATGACCTGTGCGTCGTTTGAAAGCTCTCGGTCCAAGGTCTTCGTTGATTATCCTGGAAATGGTTCTTGGATCTAAATTCATCTGCTTTGCTAAGATCTTTTGTTTGCGGCGTGGATTTCGACGAATTCTTTCGCGAATGGTTTTATAGCTGCTTGCGTTCGTTGCACGTGCGGTCGACCAGATCTTTCAAGGCCATTAATAGTGTCAGCCTTGTTGAACCTTTCAATGGTTCGATAAAAAAATTGACGCGTAATATTCAAATTTTGTAGAAGTTTAAAAATGGATGAAGGACTTTGGCCTACCTTGTGTAAGGCTATTACAGCTATACGGTTTTCTCTAACACCCCAATTCATTATCAAAAAACAAATATATTCCGATTTTTTTTCTAAACACGTGTGCACCAGATATTCAAATAACAACTACTGTATTTTGAATACTTCGCGCGGTCAAATTAAAATTTTTATCACTGATTTGGTTTTGTAACAATATTTATGGCTAGACTAAGTATATATATATATAAATTAAGCAGAGATCGCCTATATCTTGGATCAAAACTATTTATTCTTCTAATAATCCGAGGCTGTGGATAGAATTCCAAGTGAATAGTGTTTGTAGTGGATGTTCCTAGCAGAGGCAACAACGTCGAAATACTGGAAGATATCAATAAATAAGTTTGATCCAAGATTCATAATTAATGTATCTGACACGGATTGTTTCATCCTTCGATAGATAGAGTATATAGAGTTCCTAGAAACGACCAATTGTTGCCATTGCCGGCCCAGCGCCCGCCGGGGAAGCCTCTATGAACCTAGGGTCTGACTACTTCCTGGTAAAAACGTGTCCTGTCACGACAACTGGCCATAGGTATGCCACCTAGGCCATGGTTTAGCGATGACGATTTGACTATGGGTCATTTTTTTTAGCTGAGCTGGCGATTGGTCTTAGGCATATCTACTGTTGGTCGTCTTGGCAGGACTCATGACATCAGGGGTTGATCAGATCGCCAGAGGTGAAATGGCTTCCCCAAATTTTAAATAAAAAATAGAACTCTACGATAACTAATGTGTGTATTGTGAGTGGTATAGGGGTGTGTAATTATCAGTGTAATAGTGGCGTGCATTGGGAATGATATAGTGGTGTGTGTTGAGTTATATAGGGATGTGTAACAATTATATATATATTTATTCTATTTTATATATATATATATTGTTTGTGTGTAATAATTGTCATGACGTTAAAATAGGGCAAAAGAATAGGCAACAGTGAAATAGCGAGGTGTCGTTTGGTATATATTTATTTTCGAGCAAACGATATTTTTAGATATGTAGTATCGCGCATACTCAGAGATCTATGATCACTAAACATTTAAAGATTTTAAAATAATGATCCTTTTCTATTCATAATATGGCATTATTATATATATTTTAGCGTATGGTATGATTATATTGTATTTAGAAAGGCTAAAAAGAGAAAGATTAAATATCTCCCACGTGGTCTAGTGGCTAGGATACCTGGCTCTCACCCAGGAGGCCCGGGTTCGATTCCCGGCGTGGAAATTTTTTTTTTTTAATATCATAGAAAATGTTATTTTGAAAATAGAGCAATTAATAAATACATCTTTAATTTAAAAAGGCATATATTGGATCAAAATATTTATTTTCCCAATATTTCAGTTGGCTGAACGCCAACCTTTATTAAGGTATTATGACATATTAATATGTTTATATTTTGATCCAATATATGCCTTTTTAATTAAAGAAAATGTTATGTATTCACTATTCATTCTTTTTTTATTTTGTATATGCGTAAATATATTTGTATCAATAATTTTATATTTGATAAAAATACTTTAGAGTATAATTTTTTGAAGTGTTCGGTTCAAAATCACTTTATTAGGTACCGCTCAACAAGAACAACCTAGTTTATGATAATTGAAACAGTGAATAATATGTGAAGTTCACATATTAAACAAAATGTTAACGAGGGATTCAATCCCGGTTCATGACTGTCGGGAATCCCTCGTCCACCGATATATATATATTTTTTGAAGTGTCAATCGAAATCCATATAAATAACTTTAATAAATTTAATAAAAACGTATTTATTGTGCTCGTGTAGCTGAACATTGCTGAGATGGATCACGCCGGGGGTCATGGCCACGTTCTGGCAGATCTAGCGCTCTGGCATAGAGATCTAGATCCAACATGTCCTCACTGCCGGGAAGAGTCACAGACTGTGAACCACCTCATATTCTCCTGTCCAGCTTTTGTACTAAACAGGCTACAGACTTGGCTACGCACCTTTTCTAAGGGTATTTCTTTAATTGCTCTCATCAATGCTGATTTCAATTGATCCAAATTATGAAATCTTTTAGAGCACACCTTCTCCTCTAAATATGCCCACAAACTGTAATCAAGGGGGTTTAAATCAGGGCTTCTACAGGGCCATTCATTGGCCTTTATGAACTCCGGAGCATTCGTCTCCAACCATTGTTGAGTTGACTTAACTTTCTGAGCAGTAGCTGAATCTTGATGAAATATCCAATGTTCTCCATTAAACATTTTTGTATTTAGAGGCTTTACTATTTATTCCTAAATATCTTCTTGATAGTTTTTAGTTGTAGTTTTTACCCCTTTGGCACAGAAGTGGAGATCTGTTACACCTTGGTAGCTAACTCCCCCACCAAACCATGACAGAAGAAAGATGGTCACTTTTTTCAAGTCTTCTGACTTTCAAAGAAGCTTCTAGAGAGCTACGAGCATATATCCTATTGAAGCGATGCAGCAGAGAAATGGAAAAGAAGACGTGGGGAAGCCAAGAGAGAAGGTATGCCGGGGCTCCTTCAGGGAAGTGTGGATTGACAAAATTCCAGGGGAGGGGGTGGCAGACGGTCGGCAGTCCAGCTGGTGCCGCGGTGGAAGGAGTCAGCGGCCGGCCTGCCGGGGATTGGTGTGCCGAGTAGACATGGCAGTCTGGGGAGAGAAGTCTGTCTGATGACAACGGGACCTGCAGCAGGGAGAACGGCGGGACAACAGACGCAGCAGGTGGGCTCCGAACGTGTGGCCGTATGGACTGACCGGGAAGACGGTAGCGGAGAAGGATCCCTCTAGTGGCGGGCATTGAAGGCAAGTCAATCTTCTACTGTATAGTTACTTATCTACTCTTTAAGCTCGTATAATAAATATACCGCACTAAGCTGTATCCTAAAGAATCCACATTGTTCTCTTAGAAACCTTGAACGCAAACATTGACGGCTGAGAAGCGTCGTAACACTATCATTCTGACGATTAATCTTTTCCTCGACAGTGAAAATTTTCTCGTCTGTGAAAAGGATTATCTCATGCCACCGACCATCATGCCGCGCCAACAACATTTTTGATCTAACCCTTCTAATATCTCTAAGAGCAGGGGTTATCAAATGACCTGTTCGCCGTTTGAAAGCTCTCAGTCCATGGTCTTCGTTAATTATCCTGGAAACGGTTCTTGGAGCTAAATTCATCTGATTTGCTAAGATCTTTTGTTTGCGGCGTGGATTTCGACGAACTCTTTAACGAATGGCTTTTATAGCTGCTTGCGTTCGTTGCACGCGCGGTCGACCAGATCTTTCAAGGTCATTAATAGTGCCAGCCTTGTTGAACCTTTCAATGGTTCGATAAACAAATTGACACGCAACATTCAAATTTTGTAAAAGTTTAAAAATGGATGAAGGACTTTGGCCTACGTTGTGTAAGGCTATTACAGCTTTACGGTTTTCTTTAACGCCCCAATCCATTATCAAAAAAACAAATATATTCCGATTTTTTTTTCTAAACACGTGTGCACGAGATATTGAAATAACAACTACTGTATTTTGAATACTTCACGCGGTCAAATTAAAATTTTTATCACTGATTTGGTTTTGTAACAATATTTATGGCTAGACTAAGTATATATATATTGTGACGAAGAAATAATTTATTAATTAAATTTAATTATTCAATGAAACTATTCAACAGATTATATAAATATGGTAATTTAAACCAACAACCCCAATTGTATATAACTTATAACAAGATTTTAATGTTGTATAGTAGAAACACATCTGTAAATGGTTATATGCATGATTGACATGTGTCATTACATCATCATATGTAATGTAATTTGTACAAACTGAGGATAATAAATAAAACTCTGTAATAGATTAAGAGTTGAGCTAGAGAGATAGAAGTCAAACACGTCTAAATTCGAGATAGATGGAAGTCACGAAACAACAAGGTCTAAAGATAGATTGGAAGCTGTCAGGACGGCGCCAGTAGAATGTCACCAGACGACCCACACTCTTCACATCTGGTGACATGCAAAACCCCCCTTTCTCAGGAACGGTATATAAAGCCCCCGTCCTAGCTAAAAATACAGTTAGTTCACCCTCAGCCAAGCCCTCGTAGGTTGTACTCCAGGTCCACCTCATCCACCATGTAGACCAGTGAGAACTTTTCTATCTCCATCTTTGCACTTTCTCGCTTCTATCTGGACTATCTGACCTTCTTCGTTTGGTATCCTTCGTTTTGGTTATCCTGTCGGCTAACTTTGTGATGATGAAGTGTTAACTCTCGCTATACTGTGTTGACCGAGAGGAACAGTCAGGATGGGGAGTTTTCCAGTACCTCTCTGCACCTTGGAAGACCTTTTACAGTTCTCACAAAGTACAGGCAGTCGTGGTCGAGGCAGAGTGGAAAGCTTGGGAATGTCCACACAAAAAACGAAGACACAGTTGCACTAAGAAAGCTCCGTGAACAGATAAAAGTTGAGCTAGGAGCGAAACTAGAAGAGTTCTTACTGTTCTACATGGTCGATGAGGTGGACCTTGGTGACAACCGACGAGGGCTTCCGCTGATGGTGAAGTGTCTGTATTTTTGGCTAGGACGGAGGCCTTATATATCTTTTCCGAGAAAGGAAGTATTACATTTCAGCAGATGCGACAAGAGCGTAGATCGGCTGGCGAAATTGTACACTGGCGCCGTCCTGACAGTTTCCTATCTATCTTTAGATGTTGTTTTGGAGCTGCTACATCTCGATTTTAGACGTTTTTGACTTCTATCTCTTGCTTCAGCTCAACTCTTAATCTATTACAGAGTTTTATTTATTTATCCTCAGTTTGTACAAAGTACATTACATATGATGATGTAATGACACATGTCAATAATGCTTATAATCATTTACAGATGTGTTTCTATTATACAACATGAAAATCTTGTTATAAGTTATATACAATATGGGATTGTTGGTTTAAATTACCATATATATATACACACAAAGCCTTTATTAAGACATCAGTCTTATACATATATTCTCCTCTCTTGTTGCTGGCAACGATATCCTACGATGATCAATCACCCTCATGTAGTGGAGGAGAAAACGATAAATCTAAGTTCTTTTTCCTGCTTACTACTTTGTAAAAGTTATACAGGGACAGAACAACCATAAAGTAGGTATATGAGGTGTATTGAATAGGTAATTAATCTTCGTGTGAGTAAAAAATATAAATTTTTAAATAATGAGAAGGCATATCAAGGCATACATGTGCTTTTTCTATTGATTTCTCATGTGTTAAGCGTATTTACGCAAGTTTGGCCTTAAATACCCATTTCTTGGTTTTTCAGGAAGCCTCTGGGACCAAAAATATTTTTGATCGCAGTGGTACAGCCTGCTCCACGCTGACGAGCGCCAACAGCGCAAAAATCTTCGTGTAAGTAGCATAGTAACATTTGAAATTTTCCAATTTCCAGTAATTTCATGCACTTTTCGAAGTTCATGTTCAATTTTTCGAAGAATTAGAAGTATTCCGATATATTTCAGGTTGTTATATGATATATGAGTTATGATATATGAAGTGTAGCGTGCATATAAGAGTATTTGAAGGTAATTAATAAAATACCATAATAAAATCAGAAGTTATAAACCTTCAATAAACACCCTAGGATCATATGATTCTTCCAGGTCTAGATGGCCCATAGATCGGAACACTGCTTCTATCGACCTAGTTTTCTAGCCAGTGGGAGCTGATACATGCTCGTGGACCGATCTACCATTTGCTAAGTCCCTCGCCTTAATGACCAGGGTTCTGTGGGGCCAACCATACAACTTACAAACGTCTACAGGCGTTACTAGGCTACCTGGTTGGTGTTCTGGCCCTCTAAACTAGGAATAAACCCGTTCTACGCTCCAATAGCAATCCCTCTCCTTTGGATTCCGTACCCTTCACCAGTATAGACAGTTTCTGCCGGACGGATTCTCTGATTCACGGAGTAAATACGTGGAACTACAAGAAGGTGGAAGGTGGTATTACTGTGAGACCCTCTGTTTTTTTTAATGACCCGCTCGGCAAGGATGCTCCCAATGGCGTGTACACAGAGCGAAGACCCAAAAGTTTCAAGAGCTCATGGTCTTATGTGCCATAAAGGCATATGGGATTCCTACGAGAGGCCATCCTTATTCCTAAGGATGTGGGCGGATATTGCCCTTTTCCTATGCCAACCATTTCTGCACTATCGTAAAGTTAGAGGTTGCCTGGCCGGCATTCATATTTCTATGAAAAATAGACACTAAAGGCTTTAAAAATTGTTCTACACAATTTTTAACGCCTTGCCAAATGCTTTATTCTATTTACTTCTCCTGACGAAGTCAAAAGATTTTTGTTGAAACGTTGAGAAAAATAAAAAACTCTAACTGGCCGAAGTATCTATTTTTCATAGAAATTTCTGCACTAGCCATTACTAAGGGTAATATTCTTCCCCCACACCGCACATCTCAACTTACTGATGCAGTTGTAGACGATGCCTCGCCGGATGCTCCTCTTGAAGAAACAGCTGCAGCCGTCGCAGCAGAGCACGCCGTAGTGTTTGCCGTAGGAACGGTCGCCACAGACCAGACAAGGGACTGGGTTGGGGAGAGACCGTCCTGTAGATACACCCCCTTGTTATGGATGCTAGTGACAAAATTTAACTTTAACGGGGTTAAAACAAAAATGCAATTTACTAGAGCCTAAAGAAAAAGTAACTTAACACACAGAAAAGCGTACACACAAGAGTAAAACAACAACAACAAAAAAGGCGTAAATAAAAACTCACGATTTGTTATATTTATATAAAGTACTTATCTTTTATTGTAGCGTTGATAGGGAGCGAACCGGGGTTACAGAGGTATATCAGGAGACCACCAAACACGGACACAGAGAACGCTTTAAGAGTCTCCACACAACTCTTCGGAAAGAGCCTCGCATACCTATGGTCTTCCCTTATATAAAAACATGGCCACATTTTTCCAATGACGTGGGAGATCGGTTCACATAACAAACAACTTTCTTCCCTCCTCACAACTGAGAAGCTTAAAACTGCCTATGTTTGTCAAAATAATTTGACAGTAGCACATAGATGACAGGTGTGTTATTTCAAGTGAATCAGTCCTAAGACTTATGTACCTCCTCAATAAAGCTCCTCCAAGACGATTGATGCATAGCCATAGACTGGTAGTAAGATATCACCTTGGTTCGTTTGGTCTATTCATTGGGGATTTTGATGGGAAAATAATGTGATGATTTTTCTTCTAACTTCCACATCCATATACCGATGTCCTAATAGTGGGTGAATTCGCATTTAGAAGCAGTTTCCAACTTCAAGAATAAGTCAGTGTCTTCTTCTATATCAGAATGGAGTTGAAGACTTAACTTGGTCTCTGCTCCTCCAGGCTTACCCGCTCTAGGAGTTGCCCATTCTCTGCAGTAACAAGCTCGCTAAAAAACCTGGGCTCAGCTGGCCCGGCTTATAGTACCCTGTAAGGGCTCCTAATACAGGGATACAGGATGAGCAGCGTTTGTACTCCATGTTAGGAGCAGCTACACATGGCGTCTGTTCCTCATGTCAGGGGCGGCCATTTCATTTGAATCTTATATTTTTTACATTCCTCCTATACTTCCTGTGTGTGTGTGTGTGTGTGAAGGGTGGGATTTCAGAAATGGCATTCAAGCAAACTATGGACATAAGCTTTTAGGAGACTTCCACCTTTCAGTGCAGCATATATAATCAGAATCGTCCAATAAAGTATTAGAGCTCTAAGTGTCAAATTATTTGACAAAAAGCAGTTGTAATCATTAGTTATGCGGGAAGAATGTTGTTTTCTTTTTTCTTATCTCCACTCAATCATATTAGAATATCAAGTTGTGACCCTTGATGGTGTCTGTTTGACAACCATCATAACTGGGTGAAGTAGAATACGTCTGCCTTTGTCATTAAGACTGGGAGCACTACTCAGTGGCAGGCCAACTTAGCTCCAAAAGAAATGGCCGCCTCTGACATGAGGAACAGACGCCATGTGTAGCTGCTCCTAACATGGAGTACAGACACTGCTCATCCTGTATCCCTAGATCAGGAGCCTTTACAAGGTACTATCAGCCGGGCCAGCTGAGTCCAGGTTTTTTAGTGAGCTTGTTACTACTCCTCCTCCTCCTCCTTTTTCATCCGGGCTTGGGACCGGCAAAGGCGGAGTTCTGTTGTTCTGAGAATGTTGTTTATTTGTTAAGTGAACTGATATTCCACGTCATTGGACAAATGTGAAATGTTTGTACATAAAGAAGGTTGAAACGAGATGCGAGGAGTCGAGGATTGGTGATCGTGTGGAGACGTTTAAAGCGTTCTCTGTGTGCTTATCTGGTGATCTCCTCGCATACCTGTGAAACCTCGGTCCGCTTCTTATCAGCGCTGTAATAAAATATAAGTATTGGTTTTGTTTTAACTAATCGTATGGTTTTATTTACGTCCTTCCTTTTATTATTATTATTATTATTTTTGTATTTCTGAGTGTTTTCTCTGTGTTAAATTACTTTTAATTCAGACCCTATTTTTTCCTTGTGTATAAACCATACAAAATTACATTTGTCAATACTGGGAATCATGGTATATGTTAGAATTTTTTAATTATTATTTTTTTAAATAACTCTGTGTATATATGTTTATATTATATTTGACCAGGAGTGTCTGGTCACGTGTGTGAATTTATAGTATATATATGGTGGTTGGAAATAAAATAGGAGTTGAGTTTTTGTGAGACCAGTGCTTTGAAACTAGTTAGGAATTGGAAAGTCCGCTACATTTTAGGAGAAGACTTTTGCGCTAACTATACCTCTAGGTTGAAGAGTGAATTGAGGAAAACCGGAAAAAAGAAGTTATCGAACATTATGCTTTAAAACAGTTTAAATTAGAGAAAGCGTGAAATACGCACATTTGAGCTTAAATGTTATTTTAGTGGATTAAAAAATGCAACTGTAAAATTCTCTTGTAGGGTTTTCAATCTACACTCTTGTATGTCTCATGAAATCAAAGCCTGCCCTGGACTAATAAGGGTCATAGTTTCAAACCATGTTTCCAGGTGAACGTTCTAAGTTTGCTAAATCAGGTGTTGTTGCTTCGTCACTGTGTTTTTAAAAGAGAATATTAATAAAATACACTCATAACCAAAACTTAAGGAAGTTGTACCTATTAGCATCTATAACGGTATATTCAGACAATAACTCTGAAAGATATTTGATACACAGTGACCTTTATTGAAGACATACGAGATAACCAAGTGTGAACAAAATTGCCTCTGTCTCCTTCAAAAAAAAAAAAAGGAATGGCGAAAATAAAAGATTTTCCACTTCCTTAAGTTTTGTCCATGAGTGTAAGTGTCGTTGCTTTGTCACTGTGTTTTTGAAGAGATAATAATAATAAAAATATCCCTCCTTTATTGTTTCTTTTTCTATGAAAAGCAGTGAAATTGAGGTCATTATTCGAAAAATTTGCATAAATGCATATAATTTGTTTGAATCAACACCACAATGCTCACACAGCCTTTCTCTCTCTCTATTCCTACAATTAAAATTATATAACACTCAAATATGTATATTTTATAATTTTGAAAATAGAGCAAACCATAAATAAATATTTAATTAAAAAGGTATATATTGGATCAAAATATCATTTATTTTACCAATATTTCAGTTGGCTAAATGCCAACCTTTATCAAGGTGTTATAACATATTTAAATGTTATGTGGCGCTGAGTTTGTTGTTGACACACATTAAATATGTTATAACACCTTGATAAAGGTTGGCGTTCAGGCAACTGAAATATTGGTATAATAAATGATATTTTGATCCAATATATGTCTTTTTAATTAAAGATTTTAAATGTAAATAAATAAGAATATTCTGACCACTCAGAAATTCATTTCAGATAACAAGGGCGCCATCTATTTGAATAATTATGAACTGAATGTCAATTTAAGAGTTTATTATTTAGATAATTTTGTTGATCAATCAAGAAAAGCTAACCACGTACGCGTTTCGGGTTGTTGGCCCTCATCAGTGTGATGCAGGCTGTACCAAAATGAACCACCAAGGTGGTCAAAAAGGCTTCTAGGAAAAAATCAACCTTCAATTTTTTCCGATAGATGGCGATTCACCATCAAAAATGCTTATTCAATTGGTTAGAAGATCTATATTTTGTCGTTTTAATGTGTGTTCTTATATACTTATAACCTATATACAATATAAATCAACTAAAATAAGAAAAGATCAAATATGCAAAATAAACTCTGAGAGAAGAATTACAAAAACAATAACAAGACTCAGAATGAAACATTATAAAGGAATAGAAACAATCCAGATTACACAAGAATCTATAGGACATGCAACAATTGTCCTGGTGTGGAACTAACACCTACCCACATATTCTCATGCCAGCAATGGTCGCAGCCTTGCTTAAAATTGACATGGACCCAGAACAGCAGCTTTACACACCCAAGATAGAGGACATTGCTGCTGCTGTGATAGAGATGCATGGAGACATCTGAGGTTCTTCATTGGATACGACAACAACAACAGAAAATTAACATGGACTCAGAACTTTACACACCCAAGAGAGAGGGTATTGCAACTGCTGTGATAGAGATGTATGGAGACATCTGAGGCTCTTCATTGGACACGACAACAACAACAACAACAGAAAATTGACATGGACCCAGAACTTTACATATCAAAGATAGAGGACATTGCTGCTGCTGTGATAGAGATGTATGGAGACATCTGAGGCTCTTCATTGGACACGACAACAACAACAACAACAACAGCAGAAAATTAACATGGACCCAGAACTTTACACACCCAAGATAGAGGGCATTGCGACTGCTGTGATAGAGATGTATGGAGACATCTGAGGCTCTTCATTGGACACGACAACAACAACAAATACAGAAAATTGACATGGACCCAGAGCAGCAGCTTTACACACCCAAGATAGAGAACATTTAGAGACTGCTGTGATAGAGAGAGATGCATGAAGACATCTGGGGCTCTTCATTGGACACGACAACAACAACATAAAATTGACATGGACCCAGAGCAGCAACTTTACACACCCAAGATAGAGGACATTCCGACTGCTGTGATAGAGATATATGGAGACATCTGAGGCTCTTCATTGGCCACGACAACAACAACAAAAAGTTGACATGGACCCAGAACAACAGCTTTACACACCCAAGATAGAGAACATTTCGACTGCTGTGATAGAGAAGTATGGAGACATCTGAGGTTCTTCATTGGATACGACAACAACAACAGAAAATTGACACGGACACAGAACTTCACACACCCAAGAGAGAGGGTATTGTAACTGCTGTGATAGATATGTATGGAGACATCGGAGGCTCTTCATTGGACACGACAACAACAACAACAACAGAAAATTGACATGGAGTCAGAACTTTACACACCCAAGAGAGAGGGCATTGTAACTGCTGTGATAGAGATGTATGGAGACATCTGAGGCTCTTCCTTGGACACGACAACAACAACAGAAAATTGACATGGACCCAGAACTTTACACACCCAAGATAAAGAACATTGCGACTGCTGTGATAGAGATGCATGGAGACATCTGAGGCTCTTCATTGGACACGACAACAACCTATATATATGTGTGTTGTTGATTTCTCTTTTAACTCTTTATATATATATAAAAAGGTAGAGCGAAAAATTTAATAAAATTCCTCCATTTATTAGAGGTGTGATTTATATTTTAAAGAGTTTTTTTATTCGTCGTTTCTTTTAAATTATTAGTTTAGAAATCATTTATTTTTAGTTTTTATAAATGAAAATATTTTTTCTCATAAAATACAAAGTTATCTTCATGCCAAAAAATTGGATTTTAAATTAACCTAATTTTACTACTATCAAAAGCTAAATTAAAATTCAAGAAATTTTGTTGTCAAATTATATCGACAAATATTTGCATTTTTTAAAATCTTATCTCAGATTTTAGTGGAAAGGATTTTGTTATCGGTTGATAGTGAACCAATCTCTCCCGCATTCTCATTGGACGAATGTGGCCATGTTTGTATATATAAGGGGGCTATGGTATTGCTAGAGGATTCGAGGAGGTGTGTGGTGGATTATCGTGTGGAGACTATTAAAGTGTTCTCTGCGTGCTTTATCCGAGTCTGGCTATCTCCTCGCATACCTGTGTAACCCCGTCCGATCCCTACCAACGCAACAATAAGGATAACTACTGTGTGTGTGTGTGTTTTTTTTAATTTTATTTAACAAATTGTGAGTTATTATTTAGTTTTTTTTTGTGTGTGTTGTACTCTTGAGAATACGATTTTTCTGTGTTTAAGTTACTCTTACTGTAGGCCCTAGTTTATTGCATTTTGTGTGTTAACTCGTACAAAGTAACTTTTGTCACTGTAAATATATTTATGATTTTATATCTTGGTTAAAAAATCATAATTGCTAAACTAAGTATATTTGTATTTATTTCATTGGGGTTATTCGTAGGTAGGTTGTAAATTCAAGTATGATTTTAATGTCCTTTCCTTTCTTCTTTAAACTCTACTCAAACCTTGTAATTATTCAATTGTTTATGTAATATAGTATCTTAGTGTTGTTTCTTGATGCAAGCATTCCTTGTGAGGAGAAATCGCGTCTGATTTGATTATAATAAATAAATAAATATGTCTTTAATACACTAACTATAATATTATTATAAAAAAAGTGTTAAAAATTCTTAATACACATAATTGACAATTATATTTAAAGTATATCATAACCAAACGTAAAATTCACTTACCCATTTTCCCAAGAAATGAAAGATTTTCTACTTCTGTTGCCTTTACGAGAGCAGAAGGGAAAAATCAGCCAATAAGAATCGATGGGCGGTACCAAATGCTTTCTGATTGGTCGGTCCATGAAATAAGTCCCGCCTACTTTGATTTCTTTTGCGTGTCTGGCACCATTAGGGATTGATTTCGTTTGGCAAACATTGAAATTGTCGTTTGGTTTACTTACAGAGAGGAAAACAATATGATATAAGATATAGAGAAATCTTTTAATATTTTATTATCCAAAATATGAAATAAATTTATATTATATTAGTTAAAAATATTGGGGAAAAAAAAAACGAATAAGCAAATATATTTGAATTAAAATAAATTCATTTTATAAATGAAATTTTATGTATGCGGGTTCGATTCCCATCCCTGGGCACTTTTATTTTTCCGTTCATCATTACTCTTCACAATTAATCATTTCATACTTTATCCCTAAGGATAGGAATAGTCGTTATTTCTCCTTAATATAAATTGCGATTTTTCGTTCTGTAAAACTTGTTAAACGTTACGGTAAAACTTGTTAAACATCGTTCTATAAATGAAAATGCTTGAGAATTTATAATATACAATTATAAAGAATTTCTTTTCCTCTAATTTACCAAGACTGATCTATTAGTTTCTTATTCTTCTTCCTTCTTATCTCCACACTGGGTGAAGTAGAATGCCTTTGTCATTAAGACTGGGAGCACTACTCAGTGGCAGGCCAACTTAGCTCCAAAATAAATGGCCGCCTCTGACATGAGGAACAGACGCCATGTACAGCTGCTCCTAACATGGAGTACAAACGCTGCTCATCCTGTATCCCTGGATTAGGAGCCCTTACATGGTACTATCAGCCGGGCCAGCTGAGCCCAGGTTTTTTAGTGAGCTTGTTACTGCTCCCCCTCCTCCTTTTCCATCCGGGCTTGAGACCGGCAAAGGTGGAGTTATCTATTAGTTTGATTGTCTTAATTAAGTTTTCTTGTATATATATATTTCATATTACCATTTAAATGCGATTAGCTTTAAAAATTATAATAATAACAATGTTTATTACTGGTATTATTACTGTTATTCTTGTATGTAGCCTACATTTCTGTGCTAGGAGAGAATCTGTATAAGACTAAAAGGTCTTAATAAAGCTTTTTGTTGTCGTTGTAATATACAATATATTATGATGCATTAGCGCGCCAACTGTTATCAAAATTCGAAACTACAAGGTATGTTCCATAAGTTCCCGGACTGGGTCCATAAAAAAAAAAAGGAAAGATATATATTTTTAAAAATTATTAAAACTTTTCAAAGTAATCTCCCCTTGCTTCAACGCACCAGCGCCATCGTTTCTCCCAATTGTTGAAACAGTTTTTATAGGCCTCTTTTGGAATGCTCTTCAATGCTAACGGCGATTTTTCTATTATGTCATCCCTGGTGTCAAAATGTCTTCCTTTTAGAACTGCTTTAAGTTTAGGGAACAGGAAAAAGTCATTTGGTGCGATGTCTGGGGAATAGGGTGGTTGAGGTAGGATTTGTGTCCTGTTTTTTTTTTTGCCAAAAAACTCGTCACCAAGTGCGCTGTGTGAGGGCGGGCATTGTCATAGTGTAGGATCCAGTCACCATTAGTCCATTTTTCTGGCCTTTTTTTCGAATCTCTTCCCTTAGACGGCGAAGAATGTCCAAATACATTTCCTTAATAACTGTTTGGCCTGCAGGAAGTTACTCGTGATGAACAATGCCCTCGTTATCCAAAAAAAGCGACCAGCAACACCTTGTTTCTGGATTTCAATACCCTGGATTTTTTGGGTCTAGGCTCACCCTGACCTCACCACTCGGCAGATTGACGCTTGGTTTCAGGGTCATAGCCATAGACCCATGTCTCGTCGCCTGTGATTATCTTGTGTTTCCATTCCGGATCCGTTCTTGTCATTTTCAACATGTTTTCACAGGTTGCAAGCCGACACAGATTTTGCTCATTAGTGAGGAATCTTGGAATGAATTTTACAGGAGTCTTTTTGAGCTTCAAATCTTCGGTTACGATCCTTCCAATCGTTATTTTAGAGATGCTTGTGTCTTGCTCTAGCTCCAGCAAAGTGGTTCGAGGATTTTCTTTTATCAAATCGGTGATTTTTTGAACCTTTTCATCAGTATTTAGAAATTTTGGGCGTCCTTGACGAGGAGCATCTTCAATGGAAATTCTGCCAGCTTTAAATCTAAAATGCCACTCAAAAACTGTTGTTCTCTTTGGAGCGTCATTGGTCAATGCTTTATTAAGCATTTCAAAAGTTTCGGTTGCTGATATTTGAAGTTTCACACTAAATTCTATGCAAATCCTCTGCTTCAATTTTTGCTCCATCGTAAAATCGCCGCAGCGCTATGTGTAACCTTTAAATAAATTAGAATTACCTTGGCGCGCGCGCACCTACCGACTCGATATTGGTACCACCGTGTTGCCAGATATTTTTTCTATAATAAACAGTCAAATTTATTTACATTTTTCATTTATTTTATTTTTTATGGATCCAGTCCGGGAACTTATGGGACTTACCTTGTATTATAGACGCGTATGATTCTTTTTAAAAATTAAACAATTTATACTGCCCTTACTGCAATATGGAAAATTATTGGGAGGGCCTGGCTCATGAGTGGTGAACCCCCCTCCCAGCGATTTCGCCAGTTTAATCTACCATACCGCTGTTATATTGCATTTTTCGATCTCCCTTTTATAGTGATACTGATGCTAGACTCTTGAAATGGGTATTTTAGAAGAACTATGTTCTAAAAAAGACTCAATTTGATGTTTGCGGAAGAGCGATTGCTCGAAGCACATTATATATTTATAATTGTAGGTAATTCTACTGTTCTCAAAGTTTATGTCCATAGTTCATCTAAAATACCCATTTCAAGAATCTAGCATCAGTACCACTATAAAAAGAAAATAGAAAAATACAATATAACAGCGGTATGGCAGATTAAACTGGCGAAACCGCTAGGAGGGTTCACCACTGATGAGCCAGGACCTCCCATTAATTTTTCGATTGCAGTAAGGACAGTAGATATTGTTTAATTTTTAAAAAGAATCATACGCGTCTATAATAGTTTCGAATATACAATATATATGTGAGAAATATCATCTCTATAGATATGAAAAGATTGAGAAATTGAGAAAAAAGGCCAATAAGAAATGATGGACATAATATATACAAACCAATAACACGCCATCTATATATAACAAATGAAAACATTAAGACGCGAATGTTTCTTTTCACAGATAAATCAAACTTCTACTGTCCTAGGGGGTCGGTGGAAGGATGGTCTAAATCGTTGGTTTTCGACCGCAACGACCCGGGTTCGATTCCCACATTGGGCACTTTTTATGTTTAAAAAAATCTCCAATTGCCCCCGATTCTTGCAAAATTCAAACCCCACCAGCGAGTGCAAGTAACCAAACGGGGCTCTGGCACATTTGTAAGTGCAAAGTCGAACTGCTTTTCACATGTGTAGAAATGTGGTGCACTTACAGTAAAAGCAGTCGCCTACTTCTACCCACCATGATTATCATGGCTTGTACCACGTATACTAGAGATAATAAATAAAAAAATTGCGATGAAAAAATATTAGGAGGGCTTGGCTCATCAGTGGTGAACCCTCCCAGTAGTTTCGCCAATTTAATCTACCAGACCGCTTCTTTAGAGTTCTAATACTGTATTGGATAATTCTGTTTTTATATGCTACACTGAAGGGTGGAATCTTAGAAATGGTATTTAAGTAAACTATGGACATAGGCTTTTAGGTCAGTAGAATTACATTTAAATATTTACATCGAGCAATGCTCTTCCGCAAACAATAAAGATGTCGTGTCGCTCTGGGCCTTAGAACCACTCTTGTACTTGGACAAATACTCTTTTATTTTGCCAAGCTAAAACTACAGTAGACCTCCAAAGTAACAAGATTACTCGACTCCTAACACTGGACTGGACTCCTCAACTTCATCTATACGCCCTATTTATAGCACAAATAAGTTAAACTGAAACTATGTAAAAAATAGTACAAATGTGATATTGTACTAGGATAAGGTGCATAATTATGAAAAAAGGCATCTCCTTATCGTGCAACTGAAAGTTGCTGATGGCTTGCGCCATCTATCGGAATAAATATCAACTATTCTCGTTGATTTTTAATTCAACGAGATGAGGGCCAACAGCCCGAAACGCGTACATGGTTAGCTTTTCTTGATTAATCAAGAATGGGTATTTGGTCAATTCTGGAATAATTAAAAATCAACGAGAATAGTTGAAACTATGTAAATTGTGCTACAAAAAAGAACACATATGTAAAGAGAAAATATGCAAAGACACAACAAAGAACAAGGCATAAATGAATACAAATCAATAAAACGCCGTCTACAAGTTTATATGTGCTTGTATATATAACAAATGAAGACATTAAAACGCGAATGTTTCTTCGCGAAATAGCTGTTGCTATTTTCCTTCGTTTGAAATAAAATATACAAAATCTCTTCTCTAGTCTATTCTAGAATACCACGGCCACCTAGTATCAAATTATTTGACAATCAAGCAGTTTTAATCTTCTCAGTTATGTAGGAAGAATGGTATTTATTTGTTAAGTGAACTGATCTCTCACGTCATTGGACGAATGTGGCCATGTTTGTACATAAAAAGAGGGTTGAAACGTAATGCGAGGTATGGTGGAGTGGTGATCAAGTGGAGATGCTTATAGCGTTCTCTATGTGCTTGTCTGGTGATCTCCTCGCATACCTGTTAAACCCCAGTCCGCTCCTTATCAACGCTGCAAATAAAAGATAAGTACTGTTTTTATTCATTTAACAAATCGTGAGTTCGTATTTACCCCCTTTTTTGCTGTTGGTGTTGTACTCTTGAGTGTACCTTTTCTATGTTTAAAATACTCTTACTGTAGGCCCTAGTTTATTGATTTTTGTGTGATAACCCGTGAAAGAAACTTTTATCACACATACATAGACATGAAAAAAAACGAAAGAAAAAAATAAAAGATAAAAAGATCAGGTGTTGAAATCAATATTAAAAATGGTATATCCTGACCAGGAGCACATGTGCTTTACAGAAGGCAGAGCGACATCTGGTGGAACAGAAATCAACTCAACTTCGTGAATGACTTTTCTTGATTTATCAAGAAATTGGGTTGGCCAAATATCAGGGAACAGGCTAAATCAATGTTTAGTTGATTTCTGTTCCACCAGATGGAGCTCTGCCTTCTGTAAAGCACATGTGTATTGTCTCCCATGGGCTGTTAGGTTACGTACATGACCTATACATCGAGGGATTACCACACTCAGATCACTTACCTCTAATTATAAAAATGGATATGAATTGGGGACCGAAACAAGTGACGAACCCGACTTCACGGGTAAAGAAAAAATATATATGGTTACCCGAAAGAGTAACGCTATTTGTAGAAGACTTAGGAGGAGCTTATGGATTTTGGAATAACTCGATTGAGAATATAATGAACAACATGGTTAATCAGATCAAAAGCGCAATGGTACAAAATGGTATGCAAATTGAAATAAAAGCGAATAACTCACTGTCGAACCCTGGTTTGATCATGAGTGCTACATAGCGAAAAAGATTATGAAAGCAGCTCTGACAAAATATATTAAATCTAATAGGGATCTAGATCGTTTGGAATATGTCAAAACAAGGAACAAATATACATCGATTAATAACAATAAAAAGGAAAAATATTTCTGTGAAATACAAGAAAAATTAAATAATACATACGATTCAAGTGAATTCTGGAAAACAATAGCTCGCTTCAGAAAAAGAAACTATACATAGGGCAATATCTCAATATCGGACTGGCAGCAATTTTACAATAAACTCCTGGATACAGAACCAATACCAGATTGCGAACCCGCTACTATGACCCTCCTAAATACAGATAATGAGCTAACTAAATGCATAACTCTTAATGAAATAAGCAAAGAAATTTCTTGAATAAGGCATGGCAAGGCGACTGGTTTTGACGACATAATGAATGAAGCAATAAAGGCCCTCCCAAAAGATGATCTAATCTCCTTAAAGGATATATTCAATAGAATTTTGAGAACGTCTGAATTTCCGACAACATGGTTGAAATCAGTTATTCAACCAATTTTTAAGAATGGTGATCCAGACGACCCCTCTAACTATCGAGGCATAGCGCTCTTAAGCAATATAGCAAAATTATTTATATCAATACTCAAATCTCGTCTAGGCAGTTGGATCGAAAGGAGAAATATAGTTCCTGAGAACCAGGCGGGATTCAGGGCCGGCCACTCTTGTCAGGACCATATATTCACTCTATCATCCCTGATTCAAATGACTCTAAGCCGAAAGAGAAGAAAATGCTACATGTTCTTCGTGGATTTGAAAAAAGCCTTCGACACAGTGCCCCACTCATTATTATGGAGAAAACTGGTAGATGCAGGTCTCAACCACCGTTTTGTTAACTTAATTAAAGATTATTACACAAATATGACAGCGGTAGTGCGATGGAACAATTCATTCACTGCGCCAATAAAGGTGCGTTCGGGAGTTTTACAAAGGGAGCCGATGTCACCTTATTTATTTATACTTTTTATAAATGATTTAATCGGTCTCTACAATGGTTCAGATTTGCCGGGAATATATCTCCCAAATTATGGATATGTTCATATTCTACTATACGCAGATGATATTGTCTTGATTGGAGAATCCAAACATAACCTTCAAATAAAAATCAATATGCTAAGAAAATATTTTGAAACAAATTTATTAACCCTGAATGAAAATAAGTCAAAAATTATAGTTTTCAGAAACGGCGGTCGATTAGCACAAAATGACAAATGGTTTTGGGGTGAGCGGCAACTGTCTGTTACTACGAAATATCTATACTTGGGATATCCGCTTACAAGTGCAAATTCACTAAACAAGGTAGCATCACACTACAAGGGCAAAGCCCTGGCAGCAATTGGCGCTGTGTGGCAAGTTCTGACAAAATCCAAGATGAACTCTCTAAATGCGGCAATGAGATTACTTGATTCGACTGTCTTGCCTCACATGCTATACGCCGCACCCTGCTGGGCACTCAACCAAGTAAAGGTAGTTGACCAGGTTCAGAATATTTTTCTAAGACGCTACCTAAATTTACCAAAGTATACTCCGGGCTTTATGCTAAGAATGGAGTGTGGACGAGTATCACAGGAAGTTATCATAACTAAGCAGGTCCTGAGATTTTGGGTGAGGATTATGAAAATGGAAGAGAGTAGGTTGCCCCGGGCATGTTTGTCACACCTCTGGACATTACACAGCAATCAAAGGGCTGGTTTAACCTTTGTCGAAAACCTGTCAACCATTTTAGACTCAAACGGTTTTTCGTTCCTGAAGGGTTGTCCGGATTACACTGCAATACTGACTGGAATCCCTGCTATTATTCGAATAACAACCGAACAAAGCATCCAAAACGACATGGCGAAAATTCTAAATACTTCACATTACAGTCACTTCAAATACCTAAAATATTCAATAACAGCAGAACGATATTTATTCACAACTATTCCTCTAGCAATTAAAAGATTTTTTGCACAACTGAGACTCCTATGGACGATCTTCCCAGAAAATCGTTCAAAGCGCTGGAAGATTGATTTGACTCTAACTTGCGATCTGTGTAAAAACAGAATCCAAGACGAAATTATGCATATAATATTTGGATGCTCTTGCTTAGAGAAACAGAGGAAAGAAATTTTGGGTGACTTACCCTGGCCTCAACCTGACTGCCAACAAATTTGCAGCTGGATGAACACACTGATGGTTGATCAGGGTCTCTCCCTCGGTTTATATAAATTCTACAAGGCCGCAGTCAATGTCCGTTGGAGAATGATGGATTCGCCGAATGTCGTGGTTTGCTTGGAGGAAGAAAACGAATATTGAACGCGGCTGATTCCACACTAGCCCTCTCAATGATATCCTAACCTTGACATACTCTAAACATTGGTACTTTAATTTAAATATTTAATCATGTAGGGTTCCTTTTGCTCTGTATGTTTATTTTTTGTATATATGGCTATATTTCTTTTTGTTTGTTTTTTTCTTTCTTCTCTCTTTTCTTTTTCCTTATTACTTCTTGTATTTTAGTTTTTGCTTTTGAAATATCTTCCTTTGCTAAATCCCGTAGAGGGGAATCATGTATAGGGCTGGATGCCCCAATAAAAAAAAGGCTTGTGTGTAAAGCACATATGCTCCTGGTCAGGATATGCCATTTTTAATATACATAGACATGTAGAAAGCAGGTCAACTTTTGAACCTATAAATGTGCCAATGCCCCGCTTTGTTACTCGCATTTACTGTAGATTTATATTTATATCTAGCAATGCTTTTCCGCAAACAATAAGGACTAGTTAGCCATAAATTAATACAAATCAATAACACGCTATCTATATATAACGAATAAAGACATAAAACGTGAATGTCTCTTCGCGAAATGGCTGTTATTTTCCTTCGTTTGAAAGAAAATATACAAATTATCTTCTATAGTCTATTCCAGAATACTGTCAAATTATATAGACAAACATTTTCAGTTTTTTTCTGTTCAGTTTTTAGCGAGAAGAATGTTGTCCTCGTTTGTTAGTGAACCAATCTCTCACGCCTTCTCATTGGGCGAATGTGGCCATGTCTGAATGCGAAGGGGCCCAGAGCGTGGAGAATTGGTGTGGAGCCAATTAAAGTGTTTTTTCTACATGGTTTTTCCTTGTCTGGCTGTTCTCTTCGCATCCCTGTGTCACCCGAGTCCGATCCCTACCAACGCGACAATAAAGATAAGTACTGTTTTATTTTATTTAACAAATCGTGAGTTGTTTTTATCTATTTTTTGTTGTTAGTGTTGTACTCTTGAGTGTACGTTGTTTGGTGTATTAAGTTACTCTTACGGTAGGCCCTAGTATATTCCATTTTTGTGTGATAACCCGTAAAAGTTAACTTTTGTCAATACCACGGCTACCTAGAAGTCTGAAATTCTGTATATTTGAAATTCAAGTAGGATTGAATTTGTCTATAAAATAAAACCGAATTCTACCTGGTCAAAAAGTATATAAAGAATGATCACAATATTTGCAAACAAATATAGAAAAAAAGTCCATTCTTGATCACCCAGAAGTCCTAATATTTTTTCAATTTGCATATTATTAAAAATCAATCACAAAATGTAAAAGAAAATATAGAAATTAGTCTATATTTTGATCCAATATATGATAATATCCTATATTAAAATATATCCTATATATAATATAGTGTACCAAATTTCAGACTTCTAGGTGCTATGTAAGCATATTAAAAATCAATCACAAAATTTAAAAGAAAATATAGAACTTAGCCCATTACTGACCACCCAGAAGTTTGAAATCTTGTCAACTTTACACACACACACACATTGTCATCAAATTTTAACAAGTGTACCAAATTTCAGGCTTTTAGGTGATCACTGTGTAAGCCTATTATTAAAAATCCATCACAAAATTTAAAAGAAATATAGAAATAAAAATTTGCCCATTGCTGACTACCCAGAAGTTTCGAATTTTGTCATCTTGCATTGTCATCAGGTTTGAGCAAGTGTACCAAATTTAAGACATCTAGGTGCTCTGTAAGCATATTAAAATTCAATCATAAAGTTTGAAAGGAAATATCGAAATTAGCCCATTGCTGAACACCCAGAAGTCTGAAATTTTGTCAACTTGTAAGTCATCAGGTTTGAGCAAGTGTACCAAATTTCTGATTTCTAGGTTATCTCTGTGTAAACATACTATTAAAAATCAATCAGAAAACGTAAAATAAAATATAGAAATTAGTCTATTGCTGGCCACCCAGAAGTCTGAACTTTTGTCAACTTTACATTGTCATCAGATTTTAACAAATTTACCAAATTCAAGATTTATAGGTTATCTGTAGGTATATTAAAGATTGATTACAAGATTTGTGGATAGAGACAGACATGGAAAAAAATTTAATAAAAGATATTAAAAATAGAAATATATATATTTTTTACGATACTTTCTTAAATATATATAATTAAAAATAAAGAAGGCATCTCCTGACCACGAGCACATGTGCTTTTTAGATGGCAGAGCGCCATCTAGTGGAGCAAAAATAAACTAAACGTTTATTTAGCTTGCTCCGAAACGTCACCCACTATTTATTTATTTGGATTTGGTCTTATTATCTTGTGTTTAGGCTTTTATTAATTATTTAGTCCCTTCGACATTTAAAAAATAATTTCGTTATTTATTGTGTGCTTTCTAGCATTTTCTTAATATATATCCAGACATTAACCCCATGGTTCCATTGCCTGATATTACTAGTCAAGACATTTGGTGTACCTAAAGTATGAGTAGTCACAAACCTCTTACCACCGTGATTTTCATGACCAGTACTGTATGTACAAGAAGTAAAAACAAAATATACCTTTTACACATACACAATCACTTTGTTCTTCAAATAAAAGACACTTCGGCCAGACAATAAAAAGATTTACTGGTCGAAGTGTCTTATATTTGAAGAACAATGAATGCCGGCCAGGCAGCCTCTATCTTTACGACAATCACTTTGAATGTGTTATCAATATTACACTGATATTATCAAGTCGCCGTATAGAAAATAATTTTAAGAAACAGAGTCCAATTGCTAGATGCTACCAGAATTTCAAGAACTACATGTAGGAATATCACCACACAATCATCAAATACAATCAATCTTATAATCTTGATAATTTTCCTTGAGAATCTTGTCAGATATCATCTCGATCAGAGATGAACCATTAAATTAACTTTGTAAAAAAATGTTTCATTTTCTGGAATTATAAATCAATCATATCCCAACATCATATGAAATTGTGAACATGATTTTCTTATTTTCATAGCTTATATCATATTTAAAATTTATATCAAATTTATCTGGGTTTGTAAAATTATTCAGTTTCCTGTGACACGAGTCTTCAACAATTGGTCAGTTCTAGGGCCCTAGCTTTGCTGGCGCCATCAGGTCAGATCCGATGGTGGGGTTAGTAAAAGCTAGAAGTGGAATAGGACTTCTCAGGACCATTTAGGGCTCCTGGGGGGTGAACCGCCAAAAAGGGTAACGCGCCGAGGCAGGTACTTCCAGAGTGGTGAGGAAACTCTGCCGGATAAAAGTTTATTTTTTCAGGAGATACCTTTTATCCAAAATAATATATATATATTAATAATGCATTGATATATATATAATAGAAATATAATTTAAAGTGATAAAATGCACACACCTTGAGAAAAAATGTCAAACTTTTATCCAAGGTAGGATCAAAACATTCCCGAAATTTTAAAAAATTAACTATTTATTCATAGTATAGTAATTTAAAAAAAAATTTTCAAAATAGGAGCCTTGTTTATCTACACATTTTTTTTCTAGCGTGAAAAAAGCTGTTGAAATGCTAGTTCAAAGTCAATTTTTCTAAGCTTGTTTAGCTCCACCGTCGCAATTTCAATTACTTCTGATGGCGATGAAAAGCGCCTCCCTTTTAACGTCATTTTAAGTTTTGGAAAGAAGAAGAAATCACATGGGGCGATATCAGGAGAGTAAGGAGGATGCGGTAAGACAGATACAGGGTGTTTGGGTAAATTGTCTTGAACAATAATGGCTCTATGAGCAGGGGCATTATCATGTAGCAATTTCCACTGTTTTGATTAAAAAGTTTGTTTCTTTTTCTTCTTATCGCATCACAACGATGCACAAGTATTTCTTTGTATACCTGTTTATTAATACTATTCCCCTCTTTAATGAATTCATAATAGACCTTGATAATCGAAAAACACTATAAGCATTACTTTTCCTTTGGACTTGTCAAGATGAACTTTCTTCATCCTAGGAGAACTTGGTGTGTGCCATTCGAGTGTTTGTTTTTTGGTTTGTGGATCAAAAAGAAAGCACCATGTTTCATCACCAGTTATTATTCTTTTTGAAAAATCATAATCATTATTTGCAGTTTAATTAAATCTTTTTAAATTGATAATCTGGTTTCTCTTTGTTGATCTGTTAAATTTCGTGAGAAAATAACCACAATGTTTTATCATGTTTAAATGATCACCAATAATTTTTGGCAACTACCATACAAAATTCCAAGTATTTCTGATTTATTATCAATAGCAATTTTTCTATCAGCAACAATTAAATCACGTACCTGTCCAATATTGCGATCCGTTGTTGATGTCAATGGCCGACCTGACCTTGAATCATCGCGATGCTCTTACAATCATCTTTAAAACGTTTATACCAGAAACAAACCTGCGTTCGTGAC
>CP092871.1:86047984-86061668 GCA_030710605.1 Cordylochernes scorpioides | reverse complement strand
TTCCACGTCATTGGACAAATGTGAAATGTTTGTACATAAAGAAGGTTGAAACGGGATGCGAGGAGTCGAAGAGTGGTGATCATGTGGAGACGTTTAAAGCGTTCTCTGTGTGCTTATCTGGTGATCTCTTCGCATACCTGTGTAACCCCGGACTGCTTCTTATCAGTGCTGCAATAAAAGATAAGTATTGGTTTTGTTTTAACTAATCGTATGGTTTTATTTACGTCCTTCCTTTTATTATCATTATTTTTTTTTTTTTTGTATTTCTGAGTGTTTTCTCTCTGTTAAATTACTTTTAGTTTAGGCCCTATTTTTTCCCCTTGTGTATAAACCGTACAAAATTACATTTGTCAATACACTGGGAATCATGGTATATGTTAGAGTTTTTTATTATTATTTTTAAATAACTCTGTGTATATATGTTTATATTATATTTGACCAGGAGTGTCTAGTCACATGTGTGAATTTATTGTATATATATATGGTGGTTGGAAATAAAATAGGGGTGGAGTTGAGTTTTTGTAAGACCAGTGCTTTGAAACTAGTTAGGAAATGGAAAGTCCGCTACATTTTAGGAGAAGACTTTTACGCTAACTATACCTCTAGGTTGAAGATTGAATTGAGGAAAATCGGCGAAAAGAAGTTATCGAACAGTGTGCTTTAAAACACTTTAAATTAGAGAAAGCGTGAAATACGCACATTTGGCCTTAAATGTTATCTTATTGGATTAAAAAATGAAACTGTAAAGATCCTCTTGTTGGGCCTTCAACGTACACTCTTGTATGTCTCATGAAATCAAAGCCTGCCCTGGACTAATGAGAATCATAGTTTCAAACCATGTTTCCAGGTGAACGTTCTAAGTTTGCTAAATCAGGTGTTGTTGCTTCGTCACTGTTTTAAAGGGGAATATTAATAAAATACACTCATAACCAAAACTTAAGGAAGTTGTACCTATTAGCATGTATAACGGTATATTCAGACAATAACTCTGAAAGATATTACAGTGACCTTTATTGAAGACACACGAGATAACCAAGTATGAACAAAATTGTCTGTCTCCTTCAAAAAAAAAAAAAAAAAAAAAGACGATCGGCGATATCAAAGACTTAAGACTTCCTTAAGTTTTGTCCTTGAATTTATATCTCTTTTATATTTATTTTCGATGGAAAAAAAAATATGAAATCGAGGTCAATATTCGAATAGATTTGCATAAATGCATATAATTTATTTGGATCAACATTATAACGTGCGCACGCGCACATACGACTCCCTCTTCCTACAATTAAAATTATATATAACATTCAAACATTATAATGTAATTTTTTTTGAAAATAGAGCAATCCATAAATAAATCTTTAAATAAAAAGGCATATATTGGATCAAAATATCACATATTTTACCAATATTTCAGTTGGCTGAACACCAACCTTTATCAAGGTATTATATTGGTAAAATAAATGATATTCTGATCCAATATATGCCTTTTAAATTAAAGATTATAATGTAAAAAAATAGGAATATTCTGACCACTCAAATAATAATTTTAGATAACAAGGGCGCCATCTATTTGAATAAATATAAACTAAAGGTTGATTTAAGTTATAGATAATTTTTTCTTGATAAATCAAGAAAAGCTAACCACGTACGCGTTTCGGGTTGTTGGCCCTCGTCAGCGTGGTGCAGGATGTACCGCAACGAACCACCAAAGTGGTCAAAAAGACTTCTAAGGAAAAAAAGTAACCTTCAATTTTTCCCTATAGATAGCGATTAACCAACAAAAATGCTTATTTAATTGGTTAGAAGATCTATATTTTGTCGTTTTAATGTGGATTCTTATATACTTTTAACCTATATACAAGATAATTGAACTAAAATAAGGAAAGATCAAATATGCGAAATAAACTCTGAGAGAAAAATTACAAAAACAATAACAAAATTCAGAATGAAACACTATAAAGGAATGACAATACATCAAGATGACACAAGAACCTACAGGACATGCAACAATTGTCCTGGTGTGGAACTAACACCTACCCACATATTCTCATGTCCAGCAATGGCCGCAGCCTTGCAGAAAATTGACATGGACCCAGAACAGCAGATTTACATACCCAATATGAGGACTTTGCGACTGCTGTGATAGAGATGTATGGAGACATCTGAGGTTCTTCATTGGACACGACAACAACAACAGAAGATTGGCATGGACTCAGAACTTTACACACCCAAGATAGAGTAAATTGCGACTGCTGTGATAGAGATGTATGGAGACATCTGAGGCTCTTCATTGGACACAACAATAACAACAACCTGTATATATGATTTCTCTTTTAACTTTTCATATAGAAAAAAGGGTGGAGCGCAAAATTTCATAAAATTTCCTCCATTTATTAGAGGCTTGATTTATAATTTAAAGAATTATTTTGCTTCGTTTCTTTTAAATTATTAGTTTAGAAACCATTTTCTTTTTAGTTTTTATAAATAAAATAATTTCTGTAATAATTTTGACTTTTATTAAAAAAAAATTCCCCCAATGAAACACAAAATCATCTTTATGCCAAAATGTATTTTAAATTAATCTAATTTTACTACTATCAAAAGCTAAATTAAAATTAAAGAAATTCTGTAAATATATTTATGATTTTATATCTTGGTTAAAAAAATCATAATTTCTAAACTAAGTATATTTGTATTTATTTCATTGGTTATTCCTAGGTAAGATGTAAAATCAAGCATGATTTTAATGTTCTTTTCCTTTTCTTCTTTAAACTTCTACTCAAACCTTGTAATTCACCAATTGTTTATGTAATATAGTTCTCTGAATTTAATGTTGTTTCTTAACGCAAGCATTCCTTGTGAGGACATCGCGTCTGATTTAATAATAAATAAATGTTTTAATATACTAAATATAATATTATTATGGTTCACCTGCATGCACTTGTGGAAACGAAAAACAAACCCCTGAACACCTTCTAATAAACTGTCCATTAACTTCTGATCTAAGGGAAGAAAACCAACTTTACCTGACTAATACAAAACAAATTGCTTACTGTTGTATTTTTTGAATTTTTAATTTAGCATAACAGCAGCTTATTAATTTAAAAAAATTTATTATTCAAATACAAGGAGAGGTTAAACAAACTAATTAACTTAACGAATGAAAAAAATAAATAAATTGAGCTTCAATATATTCCAAGCTATTACTACAACAACATAAACAAAAAAAAAACTTAGTCAAAAAGGAACATATTTGACATCACAGATTATTTTAAATTGATTTGTTTACCAATTTCAACAACTCCCACCTTTGGTGAGCAAATCAAAATTAGGTCCCAAAAGAAGTCCCATATGTACAAGCAGTTTCTGAATTATGTCTCCCGGCAGCCTCTTGGTGAGAAGATCCGTTTCTTGAACTTCTGAGTTCACGAAGGAGATCCTCAAATTTCCCTTTGAGACTTCATCTTTCACGAAGAAATATTTTATGTTAATGTGTTTGGTTCTACAATGATGAGATGTTCCTTTAATACAGTCTATTGCTGATTTACTGTCTGTCTTCAGAACAAGTGGTATTTCAACACATGATTGATGACCTATTTCAGAAAGAAAGTTCATAAACCATTTTAACTCTTTAGTGTCCTCACAGATAGCCATTAATTCCGCTTCGCATGTTGACAGGGCTACCAGTGGTTGGTTTAGTTAAATATCCTGAAAAAGATTTTGAGTCTTTAGTTGAGGACCAACTAGCATCTGTAAAAACTTCAATTTTCCCTCTTATTCTGTTAAAGCATAACTTGTAGCTTTTTTGTTCCCTTCAAGTATCTATATATTCTTTTACGTGCAGTACGGTGAATGACTTTGGGATCCTTGCTGTATTGGGAGAGTTGACTAACATAAAATGTTATATCGGACCTTGTTCCCACTGATAAATACATCAAGGAACCTATCATTTCTTGGTAAAGTTTAGGGTCCACAGGAGAAGAATCTAGATGATTATCCAGATCTTGAATAAAATCACCAGGGGTTTTTACTGGATTACATTCTTCAAGGTTAAATTTCTTCAAAATCTTTTCTACATAGGCTTCTTGTGAAAGTTCGAAACAATTTTCTTTTTCCTCAATTTTGATTCCAAGAAAAAATATAGGCTTTTCTTTTCGAACAATGACAATTTGCTTATCCAATTGCTTAACTATTCTGTTAATTATGGTACTATCCGATCCAATAATGAGAAAATCATCTACATAAATCCCAATTATTAGAGTTTTCTCCTCTTCTCTTGAAGGATGTATGCACATGATTCACTTTCTAAACGTCTGAGTCCAATATCATTAAAAATTTGGTTAATTTTTTCATTCCAGCATCTTCCGGTTTGTGGTAAACCATATAAACTTCTGTTTAGTTTACACACTTTATTTTCCTGTCCTGCTTGAACAAATCCTTCAGGTTGTTCCAGGTACACATCGTCTTTTAGTTCCGCATTGAGATAGGCAGTTTTAACATCATATTGTTCAATTTTCATGTTTTGTTGTGATGCAATGGCAATCAATGTTCTTAAAGAGTCCAGCTTCATCACAGGAGCAAAATATTCTTCATAGTTAACGCTTGGTTTTTGATTATGCCCCATTGCAACAACTAGCCTTTCTTTTGTCAATGCTTCCATCTGGATTCATTTTTATATTGAAAATCCATTTTACTTTTATCAGGTTTTCATTTTCTGGTTTGGGTACAAGGGCCCATACATTATGTGAAGTTAGGGAATGGAATTCCTCTTCCATTGCTTCTTTCCATTGGTCTGAAAATGAGGTGTTTATGACTTCTCGATATGTTTTAGGTATGTTCATGGAAGTTGAAGATAGTTCGGTTACATTGGCTGCGTTTCTTTCTTTTATTCTTTCAGATCGTTTTACACCACTTGCTCTCAGGCTCTCTTCCTGCTCTTGTAGATTGATAAGATGCTTTGCCTGAATATCTTCATTAGTTCTTCCTGGATTACGTCCGGGTTTTCGGGGGTAATCCTGATTATTCAGGCATTGGTTCAGGGTTGTCTGGAGTATTTAGTTCTTCTGGAGTAGAGCCCATGGTATGTGTAATTTTAAAGAAATCTGATTCATGTTGTTCATTTCTATAGGTAATATGATCTTGGACATGTTGGTCAAAAACTTTAGAAGTCAAGAGATCAGAGCCTTTTGAATTTTCATCAAATTTGACAGTTTGAACTTCGTGTATTTTTCCATCTTGTGGATCATATAGTCTATAAGCTTTTCTTTGTCTGGAGTAACCGGTGAATATTCCTTTTCTTGCTCTAGAGTCAAATTTATTTCTTTGATTTTTAGGAATGTAATAGTAGACAAGACTTCCAAAGATTTTTAAATGTGCTACTGATGGTTTGTGTCCAGTCCATTTCTCTATGGGAGTTTTCATGTTATCATTCTTGGCCGGTGTGCAATTCTTCAAATAAGCGGCTGTTGCAATGGCTTCTGCCCAAAACTCAGTTGGTAACTTAGCATCATATAACATAGTTCTAGCCCAATCTAGAAGGGTGTGATTGGTTCGTTCTGCAATTCCGTTGCTTTGTGGTGAATATGGAACTGTTCTTTGATGGTGTATTCCTCCATTTCTGAAAAACTCATGTAAATTTTCATTTGCAAATTCAGTTCCGTTGTCCGATCTAACATTTTTGATTTTAACATTAGTTTCATTTTCTCGATGATTTTTAAATTCTACAAAAAAATCAAACGCATCCTCCTTTGATTTCAAGAAGTATACAAAGATACGTCTACTATACGAATCCACAATAACGTACAGATAGTTTGCACCACCCAGTGATTTGGTTGGCATAGAAACACAGAGATCCATGTGTATAAGTTCTAGTGGCCTTTCAGAATGAATATTCTCTATAGATTTTAAAGGGTTTTGGGTTAGTTTACCAAGGATACATGGTTCACATTTTTCGATATGTTGACAATCAAAATTAAGTCCTTTTACCATATTATTCTTCATCATTTTATCCAAATATTCTTCGTTCAAGTGTCCTAGTCTTCTATGCCACATTTTCAGCTGAACATTTATCTTCTGCTTTTAAACAATTATCTTTAGTGCTTAACAAATTTCTAGGTAAAGTTTTAATTATAAACATTCTATCTTCTTCATTAGCCTCAGCTATCAAATCTCCTTTGCAGTTATAAATTTTAGCTATTCCTTTCTCAAAATATACTTTATTTCCATTATTAACCAGACATCTGACAGAAAGAAGATTAGATTTAAGTCTAGGCACATAGAGTACATCCTTAACACAAATATCTTGCTTACCTTCACTTGTGTATGTAGACAATTTCACATCACCTTGTGCTTCAGCTTTTATGAACCGTTCTTCTTCTGCAAGGTTAATTTCATTGTCAATAGGAATCTTGTTGATAAGTCAATCTTTTCTAGGAGACATGTGTGAAGTGCATCCTGAATCAAGGTTCCAAATGTGCGCATCCTCCTCAGGTGGATGTGAAGAAGAGTAGATCATTTCCGCTGAAGTAAACGCATGCTCAGTGTTAGCAGAACCATTCGCTACATTAGCATGTTCCCTTGAGTTATTTTTCCAATATGATGAAGACTTAGTTTGCCTATTATTTTGTGGATATTTGCATTTTGGTTTATTGAAGTTCGCTTTATCTTGACGATGCCAACAGTTTCTTGACATGTGCCCAAATTTTCCGCATGTATGACATTTCCTTTCAAATTTGCATGTTCTTTGTATCCCTCGGTCATTTCGAGCTTTAAAAGCTTTTTCTAATTGACCTTCTTTAGGAAATCCAATTAAGTTTAGCCTCATTTCTTCCTCTTGAAGTGCCTGGAAAACTTCCTCGAGACTCGCAGATCGTTGTGGTCGTAAAACCGCTGCTATATTTTCAAATTTTGGCAACAAACCTCTCACTACATGATATACCATTTCCCTTGGTGAAATAGGCTGTCCCAAGTTAGCCATTCTGGATGCAATACTTCTGGCCCCTGTTATGTAGGCCTCAATGCCTTCATTATTTCTCATTTGAATATTTTTCAATTTAAGTCCAATGTCGATTATTTTATCTTCAATATTTCCAGTATGGATACGCTTCAGTTCATCCCACACAGTTTTAGCATTTGTCTCTCCTATAAATATGCCAGCCTGCTCAGGTGACAAATTTACTATTATTATTCCAAACGCCTCATCATTTTATCCTCCCATTCTTTGAAAAAATCTTCTTTCTTTGAATCTGCCATTCCACGGTTAGGCTTAGGCGATTCGATCACCTTTTTGAACAATTTTTTGCTTCTCAAAATTGCTGATATTTTAAGCGCCCATATGTGGTAATTTGAAGATGTCAGTGGCTCTATTCTATTCATCGAAAAATATTCTGCCATTTTAAAAATATATATATAATCGTACTCAACCTTTCTTTCAAAAAATCGGCAGTTTTCTTCTGACGCAATAACAATTAACCAGGCTTCTGCTACCAGTTGTTGTATTTTTTAAATTTTTAATTTAGCATAACAGCAGCTTATTAATTTAAACAAATTTATTATTCAAATACAAGGAGAGGTTAAACAGACTAATTAACTTAACGAATGAAAAAAATAAATTGAGCTTCAATATATTCCAAGCTATTACTATAACATAAACAAAAAAAAAAAAAACTTAGTCAAAAAGGAACATATTTGACATCACAGAATATTTTAAATTGATTTGTTTACCAATTTCAACACTTACAATAAAGACCAATACATTAAGTTTAATAGATTCTGCAGGCTGTATATTTTAAGGCGAAAGTGTTGACCGTACATATTTCAAGCTACTATTTCTAATTACTATATGCAAAATGTTCAATTGTGTTAATTGTATATAATTTCAGATATACACGCAATTATCCTAATTGTGGATATGGCGTGTCTCTCCCAAATGTTAAATAAATAAATAAATTCCTATATATATTTACAATTCAAATCGATTTAAAATTCTTTTATTATATTTATTAGGAATCATATATTATTATTTATTTTTTATAAATGTACATATATAGTCTATTCTTATTTCTATTTGTTTGTGTATATATATTTTAAATTTTAGCCCCAGAGTTGTATATATTTATATATCGTCGCGTGAAGGCATCGTATGATCAACCAAAGCAGTTTAAAAACAAGAAATGCCCCGACGAAGTTATGCGTAGCGCCTATTAAAATATTGGCATTTGTAAAAAATTAAAAATGTTTTATTTTTGATCCAAAATATGCCATTTAATTAATAACATTATTATATAAAAAAGTGTTAAAAATCCTTTAAACACATAATTGACAATTATATTTAAAGTATATCATAACCAAACGTAAAATTCACTTACCCATTTTCCCAAGAAATGAAAGATTTTCTACTTCTGTTGCCTTTACGAGAGCAGAAGGGAAAAATCAGCCAATAAGAATCGATGGGCGGTACCAAATGCTTTCTGATTGGTCGATCCATGAAATAAGTCCCGCCTACTTTGATTTCTTTTGCGTGTCTGGCACCATTAGGGATTGATTTCGTTTGGCAAACATTGAAATTGTCGTTTGGTTTACTTACAGAGAGGAAAACAATATGATATAAGATCTATCTTTTAATATTTTATTATCCAAAATATGAAATAAATTTATATTATACTAGCGGATGTGTACCCGGCTTCGCCCGGGTTTTATCCGAGTGAAAGTTTGCCTAACGAATATTATATATTATGAAGTATAATAAACAATGTTAAAGATTGGTTTTAATTATTAATCAAGATTGTGTGTGAATATGTGAGAAAGATGTGATATCGTTGTTGTTTTCTTGGCCGACTGTTTTACATATGGTGTTATCTTAAAATTGCTTGTTTTGAATATTTTTTTAGATTGAGATTATTAGCTAGTATGTAAAAAAATTAACTCTGTTGAATTTTTTTATTTTTTATTTATATATAAATAAAATTAACTCTGTTGATTTTTTTTTGTATTTAATCGATAACACCGAAGTTACGCATGTTAATGTTAGGAAAAATATTTTGATGTTAAGCAAAACCTGCTCCATCTCGTTTTACATAAATGTTGAAAATTTGGTCGAAATCGATGCATTGTAACGAAAGTTTTTAGCGAACAACACTTATGAAATTTCCATTTTATTAATATAGATTAGTTTAAAATATTGAAAAAAAAAAACAAATAAACAAATGTGAACATAAATATATTTGAATTAAAATAAATTCATTTATAAATGAAATTTTATATATGTGGGTTCGATATCCATCCCTGGACACTTTTATTTTTCCGTTCATCATTACTCTTCACAATTCATCATTTCATACTTTATCCCTAAGGATAGGAATAGTCGTTATTTCTCCTTAATATAAATTGCAATTTTTCGTTCCGTAAAACTTGTTAAACGTCGTTCTCTTCTCTCCCAAAATTTTAATATCTCAGAAGCATGGTCAAATTCCTGGATCAGCTCTGATATCCCAAACAAGAACCTCATCACAAGCCCAAGTGTCAAGATCCCAGGTTTTTCCCTCCCTCGACGAGAATGGGTGCTTCTAAACCGCTTTAGGACAGGTCAGGGAAGGTGTGCAGAGCTGATGAAGTTATGGGGCTACACCAAAGATCCAAATTGTGCCTGCAACGTCCCACAATCAATGTCCCATATACTAGATGACTGCCCGCTGTACAAATTCAATGGAGGAATCTCCAATCTCCATTCTGTCACCCCGGAAGCCCTGAACTGGCTGAAGGCCTTACCTCTCAGACTTTAATGACCGATATGTCCTCACTTCTTTTTTCTAGATTTAATTCATTTTGTCTCCTCTCTAATTGTAAATACGCTGCTGTATCACCTCATAAGCATAAATAAATAAACGTCGTTCTATAAATGAAAATGCTTGAGAATTTATAATATACAATTATAAGAAATTTATTTTCCTCCAATTTACCCAGACTGATCTATTAGTTTCTTCTTCTTTCTTATCTCCACACTGGGTGAAGTAGAATGCGTCTTCCTTTGTCATTAAGACTGAGAGCACTACTCAGTGGCAAGCCGACTTAGCTCCAAAAGAAATGGCCACCTCTGACATGAGAAACAGACGCCATGTACAGCTGCTCCTAACCTGGAGTACAAACTATGCTCATCCTGTATCCCTGGATCAGGAGCCCTTACAGGGTACTATCAGCTGGGACAGCTAAACCCAGGTTTTTTAGTGAGCTTGTTACTGCTCCCCCTCCTTCTTTTCCATCCGGGCTTGAGACCGGCAAAGGCGGAGTTATCTATTAGTTTGATTGTCTCAATTAAGTTTTCCTGTATATATGTTATGAATATGTTGTGTTGTTGTTAGATTAGGCTTGATAAGACAAAGGATCGATAAGATAAAGGGTTGAGGTGCAGTCGTGATAAAAAAGATAATTATTTACCGTCAAGTAGCTTTTATTTTCAATTACTTGAGGAAAGATTACACATTAGTTAGTTTTCACATTATATAGAATTTATAAGTTAATCCTATATTAGTGATTTAAAAGGATTGATTGGTTAACTACGCATATTTACAACAAAACTATACAACGAAACTGAAAGTCTTTCTAAAACGATGATAACAAAAATAAAATTATCAATAAATAAAATAAAATATATATATTTTTAAAATATAGGAATATTTGAGTTTTTAGATTATATAATATTTTTAGATTATATAATATATATATATATATATTTCATATTACCATTATGTGATTAGCTTTAAAAATTATAATAATAACATTGCTTATTACTGGTATTATTACTGTTATTCTTGTATGTATCCTACATTTTTGCGCTTTGGAGAATCTGTATAAGACTAAAAGGTCTTAATAAAGCTTTTTGTTGTCATTGTAATATACAATATATTATGATACATTATTAGCGCGCCATCTGTTATGAAAATTCGAAACTATTATAGATATGTATGATTCTTTTTAAAAATTAAACAATTTCTACCGCCTTTACTGCAATGGAAAAATTATTGGAAGGGCCTGGCTCATCAGTGGTGAACCCTCCCAGCGGTTTTGCCAGTTTAATCTACCATACCGCTGTTATATAGCATTTTTCGATTTTCCTTTTATAGAGATACTGATGCTAGACTCTTGAAATGGGTATTTTAGATGAACTATGTTCTAAAAAAGACTCAATTTGATGTTTGCGGAGGAGCGATTGCTCGAAGCATATTATGTATTTATAATTATATGTAATTCTACTGTCCTCAAAGCTTATGTCCATAGTTCATTTAAAATACCCATTCCAAGAGTCTCACTATGAAAGGAAAATAAAAAAATGCAATATAACAGCGGTATGGCAGATTAAACTGGCGAAACCGCTAGGAGGGTTCACCACTGATGAGCCAGGCCCTCCCATTAATTTTTCTATTGCAGTAAGGACAGTAGAAATTGTTCAATTTTTAAAAAGAATCTTACGCGTCTATAATAGTTTCGAATATCCTTATATATATAAAAATGAAATGCGAAATCGATGATTGTTATCGCATCACGCAAAATCTACTGACTCAATCATTATGGAATTTCGCATGTAGGTAGCTGAAGATTTCGGTTAACATATAGGCTATTCAAAAAACTAAAAAAGTTAATGTGCTTTTTTTTAAAAAATAAAAAACCAAAAAGCGTTAGTTCCAGTCTTTTACCGCTAGGGCGCAGCACTGGTCGCGACGATAAATGAATTTGATTTTTTTAAAGCATCGGTGGTTCAGTGGTAGAATGCTCGCCTGCCACGAGGGCGGCCAGGGTTCGATTCCCGGCCGATGCATTTTTTTAAAACAATTTTTAAAACTTATTTATATTATATCTATATTAATAAAATGCAAATTTCATAAGTGGGGTTCGCTAAAAACTTTCGTTACAATGCATCAATTTTGACCAAATTTTCAACATTTATGTAAAACGAGATGGAGCAGGTTTTGCTTGACATCAAAATATTTTTCCTAACTTTAACATGCGTAACTTCGCTGTTATCGATTAAATACAAAAAAATCAACAGAGTTAATTTTATTTATATATAAATACAAAAAAAAAATTCAGCAATTCATTCAACTCAATCTAAAAAAATATTCAAAACAAGCAATTTTAAGATAACACCATATGTAAAACATTCGGCCAAAAAAACAACAACGATATTACATCTTTCTCACATATTCACACACAATCTTGATTAATAATTAAAACTAATCTTTAACATTGTTTATTATACTTCATAATATATAATATCCGTTAGGCAAACTTTCACTCGGATAAAACCCGGGCGAAGCCGGGTACACATCCGCTAGTACAATATATATGTGAGAATATCACATCACTATAGATATGATAAGATCGCGAAATTGAGAAAAAAAAGGCCAATAAGAAATGATGGACATAATATATATACAAAGCAATAACGCGCCATCTATATAAAACAAACGAAGACATAAAGACGCGAATGTTTCTTTTCACAAATAAATCAAACTTCTACTGTTCTAGGGGGTCGGTGGAAGGATGGTCTATATCGTTGGTTTTCGACCGCTACGACCCGGGTTCGATTCCCACATTGGGCACTTTTTATGTTTAAAAAAAAATCTCCAATTGCCCCCGATTCTTGCAAAATTCAAACCCCACCAGCGAGTGCAAGTAACCAAACGGGGCTCTGGCACATTTGTTAGTGCAAAGTCGAACTGCATTTCACAGGTGTAGACATGTGATGCACTTACAGTAAAAGCAGTCGCCTACTTCTACCCACCATGATTATCATGGCCTGTACCACGTGTACTAGGAATGAGCAATAAATAAATAAATAATTGAGATGAAAAAATATTAGGGAGGGCTTGGCTCATCAATGGTGAACCCTCCCAGCGGTTTCGCCAATTTAATCTACCAGACCGCTTCTTTAGAGCTCTAATACTGTATTGGAGAATTATGTTTTTATATATGCTACACTGAAGGGTGGAATCTTAGAAATGGTATTTAAGAAAACTGTGGACATAATCTTTTAGGACAGAAGAATTATAATACAATATAATATAATGCGGCTTGTGATTGTAAAACGACACTTGAAATACTATCCCGCATGAGTTTCTTTTCAACGAAAAATCAAAATTTATTTTTAGGAGAAATAAAGATTATTTCTAACCCCAGGGATGAGATATGAACGGATGAATTGTGAAGAGTAATGATAAACGGAAAAATAAAAGTGTCCAGGGATGGGAATCGAACCCACAGTGTTCCGCTAATTTCAAGTGTCGTTTTACAGAAGAATTATATTTAAATATTTACATCGAGCAATGCTCTTCCATAAACAATAACTTATGCCTAGCTGTTTTTTTTTCCTTATTGTTTGCGGAAGAACATTGCTCGTTGTAAATATTTAAATGTAATTCTACTATTCTAAAAGCTTATGTCCATAGTTTACTTTAATATCATTTCTAAAATTCTACTCTTCACCTTGTGGGAAGTTAGCGACTGTTTTTTTCTATAAGTGCACCACATGTCAAATTATTTGACAAACACAACAGTTTTAATCTTCTCAGTTATGCGGGAAGAATGTTGTTTATTTGTTAAGTGAACTGATCTCCCACGTCATTGGACGAATGTTGCCATGTTTGTATATAAAAAGAGGGTGAAACGGAATGCGAGGCATGGTGGAGTGGTGATC
>CP092871.1:86002558-86047884 GCA_030710605.1 Cordylochernes scorpioides | reverse complement strand
AAGTGGAGACGCTTAAAGCGTTCTCTGTGTGCTTGTCTGGTGATCTCCTCGCATACCTGTTAAACCCCAGTCCGCTCCTTATCAACGCTGCAAATAAAAGATAAGTACTTTTTTATTTTATTCAACAAATCGTGTTTTTTTTTACCCCCCTTTTTGTTGTTGTTGTTGTACTCTTGAGTGTACCTTTTTCTATGTTTAAGTTACTCTTACTGTAGGCCTTAGATTATTGATTTTTGTGTGATAACCCGTGAAATAAACTTTTGTCACACATACATAGACATGAAAAAAAAAAAAACGAAAGAAAAAAAATAAAAGATAAAAAGATCAGGTGTTGAAATCAATATTAAAAATGGCATATCCTGACCAGGAGCACATGTGCTTTACAGAAGGCAGAGCGACATCTGGTGGAACAGAAATCAACTAAACTTCGTGGATGGCTTTTCTTGATTTATCAAGAAATTGGGTTGGCCAAATATAAGGGAACAGGCTAAATCAATGTTTAGTTGATTTCTGTTCCACCAGATGGCGCTCTGCCTTCTGTAAAGCACATGTGCTTCTAGTTAGGATATGCCATTTTTAATATACATAGACATATAGAAAGCAGTTCAATTTTTGAACCTATAAGTGTGCCAATGCCCCGCTTTGTTACTCGCATTTACTGTAGAATTATATTTATATCTAGCAATGCTTTTTCACAAACAATAAGGACAAGTTAGGCATAAATTAATACAAATCAATAACACGCTATCTATATATATAACGAATGAAGACATAAAACGCGAATGTTTCTTCGCGAAATGACTGTTGTTATTTTCCTTCGTTTGAAAGGAAATATACAATTTATCTTCTATAGTCTATTCCTGAATACTGTCAAATTTTATTGACAAACATTTTCAGTTTTTTTCTGTTCAGTTTTTAGCGGGAAGAATGTTGTCCTCGTTTGTTAGTGAACCAATCTCTCGTCTTCTCATTGGACGAATGTGGCCATATGTCTGTATATAAGAGGGGACTAAGAGAATGCGAAGGTGCCCAGAGCGTGGAGAATTGGTGTGGAGATACTTAAAGTGTTTTTCTACGTGGTTTTCCCCTGTCTGGCTGTTCTCTTCGCATCCCTGTGTCACCCGAGTCCGATCCCTACCAACGCTACAATAAAGATAAGTACTGTGTTTTATTTTATTTAACAAATCGTGAGTTACGATGTACTAGAGCGCCATCTGTTATCAAATTATAAAACTATTTTAGAGGCGTAATATTCTTTTTAAAATAAAACAATTTCTACTGTCCTTACTGCGATGGAAAAATTAAAGGGAGGGCCTGGCTCATCAGTGGTGAACCCTCCCAGCGGTTTCGCCAGTTTAATTTTTCCATCGCAGTAAGGACAGTAGAAATTGTTTTATTTTAAAAAGAATATTACGCCTCTAAAATAGTTTTATAAATCGTGAGTTGTTTTTTTTTTATCTCCTTTTGGTTGCTAGTGTTGTACTCTTTAGTGTACGTTTTTTTTGTGTATTAAGTTACTCTTACGGTAGGCCCTAGTATATTCTTTTTTGTGTGATAACCCGTAAAAGTTAACTTTTGTCAATACCACGGCTACCTAGAAGTCTGAAATTTTATATTTGAAATTCAAGTAGGATTGAATTAGTCTATAAAATAAAACCGACTTCTACCTGGTCAAAAAGTATATAAAGAATGATCACAACATTTGCAAACAAATATAGAAAAAAAGTCCATTCTTGATCACCCAGAAGTCCTAATATTTTTTCAATTTGCATATTATTAAAAATCAATCACAAAATGTAAAAGAAAATATAGAAATTAGTCTATATTTTGATCCAATATATGATAATATCCTATATTAAAATATATCCTATATATAATATAGTGTACCAAATTTCAGACTTCTAGGTGCTATGTAAGCATATTAAAAATCAATCACAAAATTTAAAAGAAAATATAGAACTTAGCCCATTACTGACCACCCAGAAGTTTGAAATCTTGTCAACTTTACATTGTCATCAGATTTTAACAAGTGTACCAAATTTCAGGCTTTTAGGTGATCACTGTGTAAGCATTTTATTAAAGGTCCATCACAAAATTTAAAAGAAATATAGAAATAAAAATTTGCCCATTGCTGACTACCCAGAAGTTTCGAATTTTGTCATCTTGCATTGTCATCAGGTTTGAGCAAGTGTACCAAATTTAAGACATCTAGGTGCTCTGTAAGCATATTAAAATTCAATCATAAAGTTTGAAAGAAAATATCGAAATTTGCCCATTGCTGACCACCTAGAAGTTTGAAATTTTGTCAACTTGTAAGTCATCAGGTTTGAGCAAGTGTACCAAATTTCAGGCTTTTAGGTGACCTCTGTGTAAACATACTATTAAAAATCGATCAGAAAACGTAAAATAAAATATAGAACTTAGTCCATTGCTTACCACCCAGAAGTCTGAAATCTTGTCAACTTTACATTGTCATCAGATTTTAACAAATTTACCAAATTTCAGATTTCTAGGTTATCTGTAGGTATATTAAAAATTGATTACAAAATTTGTGGATAGAGACAGACATGGAAGAGAGTTAAATAAAAAGTTTTTTAAAATAGAAATATATATTTTTTAACCGTACTGTCTTAAATAAATATATATATTAAAAGTTATTTCTTCAGCATTCATACTGCAAGAAATAAAAAGAGAGGGCTTGGCTCATCAATGGGGAACCCTCTCAGAGGTTTCGCCATTTTTACATCCAGCCATCTCTACTGTTAGTAGACTTATTATATACCCTGTATTGCCTGGACCATTAGCTCGGTCGAGTCATCTCGAGCGAGTTGGATGCTCTGATTGTGCCCTACATTTGCTATTGTGGATATAGAAAAAAAAAACTTCCTATTTTTAACGATAGATGGCACTATGTTGATAATGATATTTAAGATATGAATATTCGAAACTATTATAGACGCGTATGATTCTTTTTAAAAATTAAATAATTTCTACTGCCCTTACTGCGATGGAAAAATTAATGGGAGGGCCTGGCTCAACAAAGAATCATACGCGTCTATAATAGTTTAGAATTTTCATAACAGATGGCGCGCTAATATATCTTATTGTATTTAAGATGTACTTAGTTTTGATTGTAATTATATAACTGGTCATTTTTTCATAAAACTTTCAAAAAATAAAAAAAAATCTATATAATCCAGACATTAACCCATTGCCTGATATTACTAGTAAAGACATTTGGTGTACCCAAAGTATGAATAGTCACAAACCTCTTACCACCGTTATTTTCATGACCAGTACTGTATGTACAAGAAGTAAAAACAAAATATACCTTTTACACATACACAATCACTTTGTTCTTCAAATAAAAAACACTTCGGGCAGACAATAAAAAGATTTACTGGTCGAAGTGTCTTATATTTGAAGAACAATGAATGCCGGCCAGGCAGCCTCTATCTTTACGACAATCACTTTGAATGTGTTATTAATATTACACTGATATTATCAAGTCGCCGTATAGAAAATAATTTTAAGAAACAGAGTCCAATTGCTAGATGCTATCCAGCTACCAGAATTTCAAGAACTACATGTAGGAATATCACCACACAGTCATCAAATACAATCAATCTTATAATCTTAATAATTTTCTTTGAGAATCTTGTCAGATATCATCTCTATCTTAGATGAACCATTAAATTAACTTTGTAAAAAAATGTTTCATTTTCTGGAATTATAAATCAATCATATCCCAACATCATATGAAATTGTGAACATGATTTTCTTATTATCATAGCTTATAACATATTTAAAATTTATATCAAATTTATTTTAGTTTGTAAAATTATTCAGTTTCCTGGGACACGAGTCTTCAACAATTGGTCAGTTCTAGGGCCCTAGCTTTGCTGGCGCCATCAGGTCAGATCCGATGGTGGGGTTAGTAAAAGCTAGAAGTGGAATAGGACTTCTCAGGACCATTTAGGGTTCCTGGGGGGTGAACCGCCAAAAAGGGTAACGCGCCGAGGCAGGTACTTCCAGAGTGGTGAGGAAACTCTGCCGGATAAAAGTTTATTTTTTCAGGAGATACCTTTTATCCAAAATAATATATATATATTAATAATGCATTGATATATATATAATAGAAATATAATTTAAAGTGATAAAATGCACACACCTTGAGAAAAAATGTCAAACTTTTATCCAAGGTAGGATCAAAACATTCCCGAACTTTTAAAAAATTAATTATTTATTCATAGTATAGTAATTTAAACAAAAATTTTCAAAATAGGAGCCTTGTTTATCTACACATTTTTTTCTAGCGTGAAAAAAGCTGTTGAAATGCTAGTTCAAAGTCAATTTTTCTAAGCTTGTTTAGCTCCACCGTCGCATTTTCAATTACTTCTGATGGCGATGAAAAGCGCCTCCCTTTTAACGTCATTTTAAGTTTTGGAAAGAAGAAGAAATCACATGGGGCGATATCAGGAGAGTAAGGAGGATGCGGTAAGACAGATACAGGGTGTTTGGGTAAATTGTCTTGAACAATAATGGCTCTATGAGCAGGGGCATTATCATGTAGCAATTTCCACTGTTTTGATTAAAAAGTTTGTTTCTTTTTCTTCTTATCGCATCACAAAGATGCACAAGTATTTCTTTGTATACCTGTTTATTAATACTATTACCCTCTTTAATGAATTCATAATAGACCTTGATAATCGAAAAACACTATAAGCATTACTTTTCCTTTGGACTTGTCAAGATGAACTTTATTCATCCTAGGAGAACTTGGTGTGTGCCATTCGAGTGTTTGTTTTTTGGTTTGTGGATAAAAAAGAAAACACCATGTTTCATCACCAGTTATTATTCTTTTTGAAAAATCATAATCATTATTTGCAGTTTAATTAAATCTTTTTAAATTGATAATTAGGTTTCTCTTTGTTGATCTGTTAAATTTCGTGAGAAAATAACCACAATGTTTTATCATGTTTAAATGATCACCAATAATTTTTGGCAACTACCATACAAAATTCCAAGTATTTCTGATTTATTATCAATAGTAATTTTTCTATCAGCAACAATTAAATCACGTACATGTCCAATATTGCGATCCGTTGTTGATGTCAATGGCCGACCTGACCTTGAATCATCGCGATGCTCTTACAGCCATCTTTAAAACGTTTATACCAGAAACAAACCTGCGTTCGTGACAATTTTTCGTTTTCATAAGCCTCATTCATTAATGCTAATGTCTATGTGAAAGACCTTTTAAAATTTATACAAAATTTAATATTTTCACTTTGCTCAAATGATGAAATTGCAGAAACCGACGCGAGCTAAATACTTACAACAAAAATATGCCTAAAATGAAAACTACGCATACGCACTCACTGGCGTTGCTAAATTAAATTATAGTTTAGACATTATAATTTACAGTAAAATTGATTTTACATTTTAAAAAAATTGTTTATATTTTATTATTTAAAAGTTCGGGAACTTTTTGATTCTACCGTGTATTTCGCTATACAATCATCTTCCTTGTTACTGTAATAATAAAATCTCCTCCTTTTAATGTGAACTCGTTCTGGATTCTTCTACGGCAACACTAGTGAACAAAAGCCATCTACATCCCAACATATAACAATATGATAATCGAGAATGCGCCATAATCGTTTCTCGGCATGCCAAGAGGAAACTAAAAGAGACATTGGATTTCTTAATCTACCAGAACACACTGTTTAACATGTGCACAGAAGCAGTCTGATGAGGTCGACAGTGACGAAGAAGGAACGTCTGCAAGAAAAAGCACTCGCGTCGATCGGAAAGGGTAAGTAACGAATAATTTGTCAAATGTCAAGATTGATGGAGACCCTGGAAAAAATATCATGAGAGCCATAGACAAGAAGTTGGGTATTGACCTATTACAATTAGAACTTTCTATTAGAGCAACTATGGTCTCAAGTCTATGCCCTTTAGAAATACCAATTGATGACTGAGGCTATGAAGGAAAGGAGAAAAGGAAAGGCTACTGCTTTCCTTAGAAACCTGACACATGACTCTTGTGGCGTTCTGAGGTTCCTCTCTGATGAAAAGAACGTTGAGTAGGACCAAATTTAAATGCCAGGAATGATCGTTGGATTTGTAAAGACCCCTCAAAGGCACCTTTCGTGATGCACACGATATTCCCTGCTCCCGTGAACTTCTTTGGCGTCATCGGCACTGAAGGGGATGTCATGTCTCCCCACTTCTTTGAACAGGGCTTCAGGGTGAACGCTGACACCTACATCAATGTCCTGGAGGCCGTTTTAAAGCCTTGAATGCACATGGTGGCCCCAGAAAGGAAGTTTTTCTTTTAACACAACTCAGTTCTAGTCTATAAGGCAAAGAAGACAGACTTGGCTGACATTTAACATCCCCAGGCACTGGAGATCCGAGTTTTACTCTATTCAACATCATAGACTATATATAGAAAAAAAATATTCTCTAATATTTTATCCATTATCTGCTAGACCTTTTCAGGCCGAGTTAATACAAAATTAAACACCGAAGTGTGAGAGACCCTCGTAGACTTATTCCCAGAAAAACCGATGTCATCTACGCAAAGTTTGTCGCAACTAAAATACTTTGAAAATTACTCCAAGACCAAATAACTCTTGTACCTCAACTACATATACGTTAAGAGGTAATTATTATGAACACCGAGACTGAAGGATTGTACACACAAGACCAACTTTTAGTCAGAATAGTGCACCCGACAACGCTCTCCGAGTAGAAGAACTCGACTCCTAATTTCGAGGCACCTATTCTTCATCACTACGTGGTACGCATTACAAGAATTCCAAATTTTTGAACCTCTACCTCAGCACTCTAAGACCACCTCCAGTGCTCCAGCGACGCCCAGCTACCCCCGATGCTCCTATCAGCCTTCAAGTACTGCAAAGGCATCACAGGTACACCTGATGGGATGGTGGCGAAAGGTAGGGAGGCGCTATGCAGGCTGTCTAGATTGTCTCTGCACAGAAGGGGAAAGGAGGGTACCATTTTAAGAACCTCTACCTTTCCTGCGTCGAGTTAATACTACTATACTACGCTTCCAGGGCCTGGTGGCAGCGAAATAGGGACCACAAGGTGGCATCGGAAAGGGTGCAAAGGACGGCGGCCGTTGGGATCACAGGAAGATACCATACTACCAGCACAGAGGCACTGTTGGTCCTCGCTGGGTTAGTCCCCCTGGGGTTGAACCTAGAGGAGGAAGCCATCAGGAAAAACATTTGGATAGATAGGAAAGACGATTTGGGGTGATAGAAGTGCCATGGAATGAAAGAGGGCCCCGAATAAACTAGCATCATTGAAGGAAAATAGTTGGCAGATAGGCTCGCGAAGGATGGATGCCAGAAAGGAATATCAGTGGATTACCCAATAACCAAGAAAGAGGTGTATAGGAGAGTCAGGGGGTACGTCCAGGACCTGTGGTTAGACAGATTTAGGAACAGCGGAAAAAGAGGGAGAAATACAATTGGGTGAACACGCCCAAGTACTATGTAAAGGCTATGACCCTCAAACTTAGTGGTATCGGGACATGGTTCTTCCCCAGGAGTCTCCACAGATTTAAAAATTAAAAGCAATCCTGATTGTTCTGTGGAGAAAGGGATCTGGGAGCACGCCATTGTCCAAGCACGCCTTGGATTGTCCAAGAGTGGTGGGTGTGAAAGAGGAGAGAAGAAGAGCGGGGAACGCTATCGAAACTGAGCTGCTGAGATTTCACAGCAAGCTTCTTGAGAAAGCCCACGACGTGGCAGCTGAACTTTATCTCAGCTGTGGGAGAACAGGGTCGACCGGTGGCCGCGGTCCCTGCTGGATACAGTAGATAGTTTCTCTATTGTGCTGTGACTGAAGGCCACCGGTATATAAATCCTTCTAGGTGCTTTAATATGGGAGTTGGTTTTTCCAGTACCAAATCCGAACCCCAGTTTGAATCCCGTTGCTTGGCTATTGATCAGGATAGCAGCTAAGAGAATGCTTAGCATGCCAGCTTATGGACCTAAAGATTTGGGAGGCCATCTGCTTCTAGAATGTATTGTTCAATTCTGCCCATATATGAGACAGTAAGACGGAATCTTAGGTATGTTATTTTAGCACACTATGGACATGGGGTTTAGGGCAGTAGAATATCACATATATATTTGCATCGAGCACTGCTCTTCAGAAAACAATTCACCACTGATGAACCATGTCCTCTCATTATTTTTTATCGCAGTAAGGACAGTAGAGATGTTTGAATTATTTGTGAGAGAAATGCTTAATGGTTTTATATCTCATGTATAGATGCCCCTTTTATGTCTTTTAACTAAATATGTATCTAAGAAATAAAAGTATTTAAAAGCACTAATGTTTCTTTTTCGCATAAATCAAACCTCTATACTGTCCTCACTGCGATGAAAAATATTGAGAGGGCTTGGCTCCTCATTGGTGAAACCCTAACAGACCACCTCTTAGAGCTCTAATACTGTATTGGACTATTCTGCTTATATATTCTACACTGAAGGGTGAAATCTCAGAAATGGTATTCGAGTAAACTATGGACATAAGCTTTTTGGACAGTAGAATTACCTATAAATATTTGCATCGAGTAAGGCTCTTCCGCAAACAGGTGCGTTATTGCTTTATATTAATTTATGCCTAACTTGTTCTTATTGTTTGAGGAAGAGCCTCGCTCAATGAAAATATTTATATGCAATTCTACTCTCCTAAAATCTTATGTCCATAGTTTACCAATATAATACATATTCATTCCTGCCTGGGCTGCTTGCTGATTTTGTTCAATTAAGTTTACTTAAATACCATTTCTAAGATTCCACCCTTTAGTGCAGCGTATAAAATCAGAATAGTCCATGTTTTAATGTCCATTTATACAGAGAGCCAAACAACAACTGACCCACCCGTGCTGGCAAGGTCACGCTCCGCTGCGTCACGTGGGAAAACATACGTAGATCTTCTCGTACATGTTCTCAGCACATCCCCCTTTTTAAGATTTGAAATAAATATATACATTACAAACTTTAAATGCATAACATAATTAATAATGAAGGCGATCCACAGGTTTAACAATTCGTCCACTCCGGGTTCTTATCTGGCCGTCTTCTGAGTCGTTAGAGGGATAATCCACAACTGGGGTCTTTTCATTTTCAACCAGTTCCTCTCCCGAAAAGGTCGGCGTCGATGGGTCGGCTGGATATTGCACTGTATCTCCTTTTCGTAGATGGAACCTGTTTCGACGTAAAGTCCCAACTGGAGTATCAACCATATACGACCTTGGTGTCGATGCTTTCTTCTTTACAATCCCCCAGGTTCGCATATCTGTAATCCAAACCGTGTCACCTTCGGATAGCTCCTCCATGTCCGTAGCTCCGCAGCGTCGATCATATCTGGATTTCATATCCTTTCTCCTTCTCCCCTCCTTTCTTTTCAGGGCCTGAGAGTCCACCAACTTTGGATTAAGATTCTCTGGTGCAATTGGCAAGGTCGTTCGGAGTTTACGTCCCATGAGAAGCTCAGCAGGGCTGTAACCGTTCTCCAAAGGGGTCGATCGATACTCCAGGAGTCCAAGCGATGGGTCTTGATTTTTCTTGAGGATCAACTTAGCAATTTTCACACCTGCTTCTGCCATCCCATTGCTCTGTGGGAATCGAGGACTTGAAGTGACATGTGTGAATCCGTACTGCCTTGCGAAATTTGCAAATTCACGAGCAGCTCCAAATTGCGTCCCATTATCGCTTACAACAGTTTCTGGTATTCCATGTCGGGCAAATATGGATTTGCAACTACGCACCACCACACTGGCTGTGAGCCGATCCAGCTGAACCACTTCAGGAAATCGAGAATAATAGTCAATGACGACTAGATATCACTTATTCTCGAACTTGAACAAATCCATTCCAATCTTCTGCCACGGTCGTGTAGGAAAGTTGGTTGGTATCAAAGGTTCATGTTTTGAGACGGCTTCCTGGATACAGACACTGCACTTTCTGACCGTTTCCGCGATCTCCTCCGAAATTCCAGGCCACCATACCGTCTCACGTGCGCGAAGTCTTGTTTTTGTAATCCCGAAGTGCCCAGCGTGCAACTTATCTAGGATCTCCAGTTTCATACTTGCTGGAATAACAAGACGACAGCTACGCATCAGTAGTCCATTTTGAACGCCGAGTTCATCCTTGACATGCCAATAAGAGAGCAGAGCCTGTGACATCTTCTTATCTGGCCAGCCTTTCTCAAGGTAGTTGACTACTGCTTTCAGGGTCGTATCTTCTTGTTGAGCTTCAAAAATATTCGTCAAGATCTCGTCTTTGTCGGTTAAACTCGAGAGAACTGCATTTATATGAGCTGAAGTTGGCCGTTCTTTTTCACCTCCCTCGGTTGCAAGAAGTGGTTGTCTGGATAATGCATCGGCGTCGAGCAGCTCCTTTCCAGGGATGTCCAATCTTGTTTTGAGCTTTTCCGTCAAAGGTATTGGTACCCGTCGAGGAGTATGCACAGCATATGGTTTTGCTCCAGGTTTCAATTTGATTTCGTAAGGGTTTACGATCTGTCCCAGTCCTTCAAATACTTCAGAGAATTCCTTGATCGGGTTAATTCTCGTCGCACCCACTTCAATTCGCCTCGCCAGGTTCAAGAGCTCACATGCCCGGCGACTCAGAAGAGGTTCACTCAAACGACGAATGACATAAATCTTCTCCTTGATTTCATAATTGCCATTTCGCAACGTTGATATAAACATACCCACAGTCTGAAGTTCGGAGAACTCAGCAGCTCTAATGTTGATATCACTTTCCACTAGTCGATGCTGTCCCATTATCTTCTTGAAGAGACACAGAGGAACACATGTAACATCCGCCTGGGAGTCGAGCTTGAACTTCACCTGTTTCCCGTTCACTTGGATTTCTGCTGTCCATCGCCTCCTGCACTCGCCTTCATCATCATCGAGATTAGATGAATCCTCCACAGCTGAGACCTCCAGGAGAAAACCAATTTCTTCATCAAGTTCAGAGACAGCTTTGACTTCCGCAGTCTTCGCCTGCTTATCTGGGCAGCAATTTGCAAAATGGCCTGTTTTTGAACACAGGTTACATTTCTGTCCTTCAGCACGGCAATCCTGTCCTTCCCTGTGGGTGAAACCTCCGCATTTTGGACATCGTGCTCTTGTTCTGGCTGACTTCTCCTTCTTCCTCGAAGGCTGCTGTTGTTGTTTCGGTGATTGTTTCTTCGAGTTGAACTTCACCTGATTGACCTTTTGGCTTGCTGAGGGACGCTGCAGGTCGACTTGCTGCTGTCGAACGGCTTCCTGCTGTCGAACCATTTTCACCGCCTTTTCCAAAGTCAGTTCGCTGTCCAACTGCATTCTTTCAGATAAAGCTTTGTCCCTCACTCCAACCACTATTCGGTCACGGATCAACTGCTCATGAAGACCCTCAAATTCGCAACTATCAGCCAATTTGTACAATGAAGTGATGAATTCGTCCACTGGCTCCCGATCCTCTTGGATTCTTGAATTAAATTTCGCACGTTCGTAGATAATATTCTTTCTGACACAGAAGTGGCTGTCGAACGCCTTGAGGACGGAATCAATTTTCGTTGCCTCTTCCTTCTTTTCGAACTTGAAGGTCCTGAATATATCATCCGCGCGGTCGCCCATCAAGTACATGAACAAATCGATCTTGTCCGCCTCCTCTTTCTTCTTCATTCCACTGACCACGAGGTATCGTTCGAATTTCTTCCTCCATTTGGGCCATTCGTTGGGAGTCGAGAAGTCGAAAGTTTCTGGAGGTTGAATCTGAGCCATGTTGAATTATCTTCCAAGGTACGCAAAAATCGATATTTTGCAATATACGGGTTCGTATTTTATCCAGTTATCGCTGCCACCATGTTTTAATGTCCATCGATACAGAGAGCCAAACAACAACTGACCCACCCGTGCTGGCAAGGTCACGCTCCGCTGCGTCACGTGGGAAAACATACGTAGATCTTCTCGTACATGTTCTCAGCACAGTCCAATACAGTATTAGACCTCTAAGAAAAGGTCTGGTAGATTAAATTGGCGAAACTGCTGGAAGAGATCCACCACTGATGAGCCAAGCCCTCCCAATATTTTGTCATTGCAGTAAGGACAGTAGAAGTTTGTTTTGTGTATAAAAGAAACATTCAAGTTTTTAAATACTTTCATTTCTTCTATATAGATGTGGCCTTATTGCTTTATATAAATAATTATCTGTTGAATCTCAGTGGACGCATACCTGACTGAGGCGCCATTGTTCAAAAGAGGTTGATTGCTGCGACAGCAATTTATTCCAATTTGACTGCCTAAAATCCACAGTACATTATATCTAGATCTTTCAAATTCAAAATTGGCGCTTTCTTAGATGGGTTTGCTGTTAATGTTTTTCTCAATTATCCCAAGTACGCATGGGATTAGTAAAGATAGCATATAATTATCTTTTCCATATATATGCTTCGCATATCAAGACTTTATACTTAAAATTATATAAAAGAGCTGTTTAAACCCATAATTATTTGATTGTGGTTCATTTTTATCTTGTAAATATACCAAAAATACCCACTTCTGAGACATTCTATTGTGCCTTTTTCCCGAGTACACGTGGTACATAGCATTATCAATAGAAGTTGCGCAACTTGTGCACAAGTGAAATATGCTGTTTGAAAATTTCTAGTTAAAAGTTGTCAGAGCCCTGTCTATTTACCCGGATATACCGAAATCTCGGAGACCATTTACACCGAAAAGTGGTCAATTCTACCTTTTAAACATATACAGTCTACTCTCGTTATAACGCCACCATCCGGATGTTGCAAAAAAGCGGCGTAAGGCGAGGGTGGCGTTGTATCGAACACGTTTAAAATGTGAAATTTAAAGTTTCAATCAATTATTTATAACCATTAATAATAACAATTTATATTTAAGAGTCAATATATAGAATGCAAAACCGGCATTAATTGATTAATATGATAAATAGAAAGCATTAATTTATAATTTATTCTCATAAAAAATAATTACATTTTCTTGAAAAAGTCTGTGATCACGACTTGTGTTTTCCCTCCCTCACTTATGCCATAGACACGGTGTAACAAATCCGCAGATAGATTGACGTCGTCAGATGTTGCTCTCTTGGAGTGCCCAAGAAACAACAATAGTGATACTGATACTAGACTCTTGGAATGGGTATTTCGATTTACTATGGACATAAGGTTTGAGGTCTGTAGAATTTTACATACAATTATAAATTTATAATATTTCCATCGCAGTAAGGGCAGTAAAAATTGTTTAACTTTCAAAAGAATCATACGCTTCTATAATAGTTTCCAATTTTCATAACAGATGGCGCGCAAATGCTTTTTATGTAATAAAGTGCTTTCATTGGATAGCTCAGAATCTTGAATTCCAAGTTAAATGTTTTGTTCTCGTTTTTCACCAGTTTTTAGAATTATTTTATCCGATCGTTAATATGACCTTATCATAGACTTCTGAATATTTAATTCCATATTTTCCATCTGATTTTGTTTTCAAATGAATCATAAATTGCGTAAAACAGATGGCGAGTTAATTCATAATGTTCATATTAAGTCTAAATGAACTTTACTTGTTGTTTGCGGTGGAGCAGCGCTCGAAGCATGTTTAGGAATTTATAAATATTTGTATTTCTACTGTACATAAGCTTATGTTCATAGTTGTTTAAAATCCCTTTTCCAATAGTTTATCTCCAGTATTACTATAAAATAAAAACAGGAAAATACAAAAATTAAGCGGGATGGTAGATTAAACTGACAAAACCGCCAAGTAGATTCACAAATGATGAACCAGGCCCTCCCATCATTTTTATCATTGCGGTAAATATACTAGAAATAGTATGAGTTTATGGATGGAAACATTTCTAGGCGAAGCTGACCTAAAATATATAAAGGCCCCTCCTCTCTCTCCCGTCAACATAGATACAATAACTTTGCTATATATCTATCAACCATTTTATTCAATCTAGCAGACTCTGGTGGAGGTCAATGCCACAATAACATCTTTGTAAAATTCAGAATGTCACCAGGAGACCATGGTTTGGTTTATGGCTCTCGGCAGTCTAGGTAGAGCTTTGATTTCATGTTATCCGCAAGGGATGCGTAGAATTTATCCAAAGAGTTATTCAGCGCTCTCAAAGTGGTTAGTTAATTCTATGGGGAGATATATATGTAAATTTGTCACTTAACCGAGAGAGAGAGTCTGCAAGGTTGATGAGGCATTCAATCAATAAAGGCATAGTTCTGGCGTCTATTTTGATGCAAAATGCGACGTTTATTTTTTGCTAAAAATCTAGTATATGATTGAGGGTCACCCAGAGTTCGAAAATGGCACTGAATTTAATGAAACCTTTCAACGTCATATAATCAAGGAAGGGCATGGTACATCATTGGTGAATTCTCCCATCGGTTTTGCCAGTTTAATCCCCAGACCGTTCAACTATTGTAATAGATGGATTCTATCATGTAGTTTGATTTTGTTGAAGAATACTGGAAATATTTTGAGCTAAGTTGATATTTTATTTTATTTTGTTTCTGTAACTCTATGTATGTGCTTACTTGGTGTGTTTTTAATTTATTTTGTTTCAGCGTTAATGGTTTATGGCATTTAATGTTATCATTTTATCTCATTCAAAGTCCATGCATGGCCAGACCAGGTCATGAATATTTTCGCAAAGGGTTTCCACGCCACCCAGGAGGTACCTGCTCAGCGCGTTAGCCTTTGTTTATAGTGGCGCTTCGCTTCCGTAGAAGCCCTATTCCACTCTTCTGGCACAACCAGAGCATCCAACTCGCTCTCGGCCGAGCTGATGGTCCAGGCCCTGCCAGGAACTGGTCTGCCGATGCTATGGACTCCGTCTCAAAGATCAAAGAGTTGGGGGAGAGGAAGACAAAGCCTCAATATCTGAGGAAACAAGTATATTCGGACAGAGTCTCAAAGCAGACCCGCCTCCACCTCAATTCCCAACCGACTGGCCCATTGTTGGACCGTTGGAAACGAAATTTTTATAGCGTCCTAAAAATTCAATATATTAATATTTATATGAAATAAAAAATAATATGTATCTTTTTAAATTATATATTATCTGTTTGAGATATATTTAAAATATTCGCCATCATTTTGAATTCAATATGAAATAGAATTTGGAACAATAAGATTATGACTAAATTTTTTACTTCAATAACCTCAAAAATAATAAAAGAAATATTATTCAAACATTTGTTATTTATATAAAATGCTTTGAAGCTTCTAATATGTATATTTTAAAATATATAAAATGATGAAATGTGAAAAAAAAATTGATCAAATTCAGACGTTTGCTCTCTCTCATTTTGCATTATCAAATATCAGTTGTCTTTCATACTTCACTATGAATATGCCTTATAGAGGAATACAAGTAAAATTTATTGTCTATTCTCGATTTGAGACTGAGCTATGGGACTCGAAATTTCTGTTCCTAAACACAGTTAGGTCTTATTCCAGTGATCACCATAATCCTCATATCGCTGATATACACTGGTCCGCAAAATTAAAGGAACAACATATTTTTTCATTTATCTCAAATTTTATTGAACATATATCAATGAAATTTTATACACAAATTTATTATTCCATTTTTGATTAGAATACCCGAAATCAAAGAATTCTAACACGTATTTTATGCAAATTATCCGGTCAAGCAATGATCTTCTTGCAGTCAGTGCATAAATATCTTGGATATTGTTGTTAATATGGGGTGTGATCGCCTTTAACTGATAGGCAGGCTCTACATTGGTGACCCATACTGAGAATTAGGGAGTTTATCAGCTCCTGTGGAATCAACGCCCACACTTGTGTTACGGCTGTTTCTAGCTCAAGAGTGTTTCTAGGAGGGGGTTGGAGGGATGAGATCCGCCGTCTTTGGTTGTCCCATACATGCTCAATGGGATTGAGGTCTGGGGATCGAGCTGGCCAATTCATCCGAGCAATTGCATGGTTTTGGAGAAAAGTGTTGACCACACCAGCCCTATGTGGACGGGCATTATCATACATTAGAAGAAAGTTTTCTCCCATTTCCAATGCTTGAGGCATCACATATGCTGCCAAGATCTCGTCCCGATACCTCTGTCCAGTCAGGGTTCCTTGCCGAAAAATATGGAGTGCTGTGCGACCGCCCAAGAAGATTCCAGCCCAGACCATAAAACCTTGGCTTCTGTAGGGATCCCTTTCAACCATATTCCAGTAGAGTTGCAGCACAGTAGAACAGTGATTCGTTGCTTCATCCTTTCGACACCACGGCAGTTTTCATCTTTGTGAGCAAGTGCTCGGTCAGGAATGAGCTGAAAAAATAATCCTGTTTCGTCTGCATTGTATATGTTGGTTGGGTCATATCCGGAGTTGGCCAGCATACTGTTCAAATTTGTAAGGTGTTCATCAATGATAGCTGGAGAAATCGATGCGCCTTCCCCACAGAGCCGTCGTTGCGAAATATGGAATCTCCCTTTAAATCGCTGCAGCCACCCACTGCTGTACGTGAAATTTTCTGGTACGTCCAACTGCTCGCCAAGTTTTTTTTTGCCTTTTCTCTTAGGAGGTCATCAGTAATAATAATATTATGGCACGCTTTTGGGTAAACCAGTTGAAGAGAGCGTCTTCCAAGTCACTAAATTTCCCGACTCTTTGTCTCTTTGAAGAACCAACAGTATAATTTTCCCACTTCTCAGCCTGAGTGAGAATATCACGGACAGTTGTTCGTGGAAGTGAGAAACACTCTCCAATCTCATTCTTCGACATTCTTGCCAACTGGCATATCTCCTTCTTTTCAATGGTGATCGACTCCAGTTTACACTTTTGGGAACTCATGATACGCCAATAAGGTTGATGTGTTGACGTTAGCAAAGGATGAAGCGACTGTGTATCTCCCAGGCACAAGCAGGAAAAGGGTATGCTGGCTGTTCACACAATCTGTTGTGTCAACAGCAGGCAAAGTCCGGTGCCGCTGGCGGAAAAAAAAAAGACAGGAAAAGGGAAGTGGGGGATGAGGGACGTTGTGAGCGGCGCTATAACGAGTGGGTTTTGCTACTTGGGATACTAAAAATCAGCGGCGGAAGGCGAACAGCGAGGAAGTGGCGTTATATCGAGAAAAATACATTAATGTCGATTGGGACAAAACGAAAAAGCGGCGTAAGGCGAGGGTGGCGTTATATCGAGTGGCGTTATAACGAGAGTAGACTGTATATATTTTGTATTTGGTTAGCAACTTTTAAAACAGCTAAAAATATCGAAGTTATATAACCATAAATAATTTCTGACATATTTCACCTATATGAAATTCACTATTAGCAAACTATATAAATGCGTATATAATTATTCTAAACCTTTCCATAGCTTTGTCTTCAATATTGTTATGACGCTTTTCAGCGGTCGTTGTTTGCGTACAAGGTTTAATGTAGGTTCATTGTGGATACAGATTAGTTCATTATACTTTATTGCCAGGAGCTGTTAATGGGATTGAGAACTAGGTACATTTAGATGGACTTGTCTCAAATGTCCGCTATCAGAAGAATCTTCCTTGTCAACGTTCCGCTCCATGCTGTCCACGTCCAGCCATAGCTACACCACCTTGTAGGCCGCTCCGATGCCGTGGTCCTGGTACCGTCTTGCAGGATCATCCACAATCCTGGAGGCAACTCTCCGCGTCTTCCACTCTCCGCGGATGTGACCAGACTCTGACCTCCCCCCCACACGAATGCCATTTTTTGGCACCTGTTCCCCTGACACATGGCCATCCCCAGCAGCTGGAGTACACCCATCTTCCCCCAACTTTACTTTGGCATCTTGGCTTCTCAGATAGTTTGTCTTCCATTTTACAACATATACGAAAATATATAACACTCTCAAGAATCATACCACCTGAATTATCTATCTATAAGAATATGATATCCAAACCATTGCTATAAGAATTGTATATATTCATTGTACAATATTCATAATAAGGTTCTACATGTATAGAAAGTATTTTTAGATTAGATAAAATAACCTCGCTCACGCCCTGATTACTTAGGCTACATGTGAATGCCCTCCTTTTTGAAACCACACTTTTCACCTATAAATCGGATTTCATACATAGTACCTATGACATATTAATAAAATATTTTCTAACATTTGAATTCGGTTAGAGACAGCAATTTTTTTGACAATAAATAAGACTTTTATTAGTTATATAGTCCCTTTGACATTTAAAAAAATAATTTCGTTATTTATTGCTTTCTAACATTTTCTTAATATATATCCAGACATTAACCCCATGGTTCCATTGCCTGATATTACTAGTAGACATTTGGTGTACCTAAAGTATGAGTAGTCACAAACCTCTTACCACCGTTATTTTCATGACCAGTACTGTATGTACAAGAAGTAAAAACAAAATATACCTTTTACACGTACACAATCACTTTGTTCTTCAAATAAAAGATACTTCGGGCAGACAATAAAAAGATTTACTGGTCGAAGTGTCTTATATTTGAAGAACAATGAATGCTGGCCAGGCAGCCTCTATCTTTACGCCAATCACTTTGAATGTGTTATCAATATTACACTGATATTATCAAGTCGCCGTATAGAAAATAATTTTAGGAAATTGCTAGATGCTATCCAGCTACCAGAATTTCAAGAACTACATGTAGGAATATCACCACACAGTCATCAAATACACACAATCAATCTTATAATCTTAATAATTTTCCTTGAGAATCTTGTCAGATATCATCTTTATCATAGATGAACCATTAAATTAACTTTGTAAAAAATGTTTCATTTTCTGGAGTTATAAATCAATCATATCCCAACATCATATGAAATTGTGAACATGATTTTCTTATTTTCATAGCTTATATCATATTTAAAATTTAAATATAAAATTTATTTTAGTTTGTAAAATTATTCAGTTTCCTGGGACACGAGTCTTCAACAATTGTTCAGTTCTAGGGCCCTAGCTTTGCTGGCGCCATCAGGTCAGATCCGATGGTGGGGTTAGTAAAAGCTAGAAGTGGAATAGGACTTCTCAGGACCATTTAGGGCTCCTGGGGGGTGAACCGCCAAAAAGGGTAACGCGCCGAGGCAGGTACTTCCAGAGTGGTGAGGAAACTCTGCCGGATAAAAGTTTATTTTTTCAGGAGATACCTTTTATCCAAAATAATATATATATATTAATAATGCATTGATATATATATAATAGAAATATAATTTATTTATTCCCAGTTGCAAATAAGACACGCTATATCCGATCTGGGTAATTGCGCGTGAAACTATTTACAATAATTCATATTGTAGTAGAGTAGGTAACAGAATTGTCAAAAATACAATAAACAATTAAGAAAAAGAGCATTGAATAAACATATACATTAAACAAATAAGCAACAACATAAGCAGATAAAAGAAATCTCAAGGTAGTTATTTACAATATGTTAAGTAATGATGGATGCTGATTTAATGAAGTTATCTGTAATAATTAGTATCGTGGAGAGAGAAAGTTGATCAAGTTGAGCTATTTACAATTAGTTATATTCTAAAGTAACTTATCAATTATTCACAATTATGTAAATCAAGTCGCATAGTAATGTATTTCCTCAAGCTGCATGAAGCTGTCTATTTATAATAAAAAGTCCGCAGAACCTATTAAATTTCATATATATCTTTCCCTATTATAAACTATTTGACCCAGATAGGTTCTTTCCATCTTGCTCTGCTGTCATAGGTTTGACACCAGTGGGCATGAGTTCAGAATGTGTTCAGGCGTTTCTTCTTCCGCTCCACAAGAGCATCTGAGCGAATCTATTTTTCTAATTCTGAAGAGATATGATTTGAACTTACCATGACCCGCAAAGAATTGAACATGGTAGAAATTTGGTTTGACAAATTTTGGCATTTTAGAGGAGATGAAAAAACGTTTGAAATTATTGTTGAATTCTTCATAGTGTAATCCTGTAATTTTCTTTCATTATAGTTAGCACTTTATTTTCTGTTTGATAAATTAAATCTATTGTAGCCTATTTCATTTGTCAATATGTTGGATTCTATGTAATCTGTGAGTTTTGGTATTTGTGTTAGTATATGTGTACAGTTTGACGATGTTGTGGTATAGGCCTGTATGCAGTGTTTTAGAATATTATACTGCAGGGCATTTAGTTTGTCTTTGGCCACTTGCTTATAAATGGAAATCATATTGTTTGACCATATGTTATTGTGCTTCGGAATATTGACTTGTATAAAGTTAATTTTCGTCTGCACTCTAGACCCCATGCTTTCTTTATTAAACTGAGTAGGTAACCGCTAGCTCTAGTAGTTTTTCGACGATTTCATTAATGTGTGGCATAAAGTCCAGCTTGTTCCTGCTTCGATGATTTTTCAAGGTCAATCCCAAGATCTTAAGGGTTTCAACATGTCTATCTATATTGCTATTAAGGATTTTTGTATCATTTATGCAATTATATAAATATGATATTTTCGTTTTATCCTTTGGTATCTGTAATTTACTGCTTTCACACCAGGTATTAATTTTACTAAGTAAATTGTTAATTTGCTGTCTTTAGTTCGCCATGGCTTTTGTTCCAGCCTATTATAGTCAATACTGTTATCATCCAGATTAATGTTTAGCAATTCTTCAATCAGTATGTTCCATAAAGTGGGAGATAGTGGTCCTCCTTGTGGACATCCTTTAGTTAGTTTTTTAGTAATATTTATAGAGGAAGAATATTTCACTGTTCTGTTGTTAAAGAATGATTGTGTTATTATAATCTGTTGTTTATGTTTTCCCGTTTTTTTTATTTCAGGCTGACACTAATTTATGAGTTTCTTCTTTATAAATAGACTTTAATTGTCAATTTAGTTTTATCATTTTTCGCAACGTTCTCCAGTATTGATTTTGAAGTAAATATAAATTATTAAATAAAAATTCTATCTATTTATACAAGTATCAGAGTCATCACACACAATCAATTCTTAATTCTGTCACCGTTTGCTTTTGTGAATGGAATAAATACCCAAATATGGCCATTTCTTATAAGCATCGGTAGTTCAGTGGTAAAATGCTCGCCTGCCACGCGGGCGGCCCGGGTTCGATTCCCGGCCGATGAATTTTTTTTTCTTTTTTACAATTTTTAAAACTCATTTATATATTATACAAGAATGACATCCACGGCGCCAATTTATAATTGTAACGAATAGTATTTGAATAAAAGCATTTAATCGGGTAAAACCCGGGTGTTCCCCGGGTCATTCGGCTAGTTGATATATAAATATAAAGAAACAGATTAATCTTTAAATATTCGAATATAATAAATTCCATTATTTCGTATTCATTTCATATTAATCATTTTACTCCAACATGTTTATGTTCTGACTTTTGTTTAACTGTTAAAAATTAGAAATAAATTCAATTGAAAAATATCGAATTTTAAAATAAATATTTAACTTGATATTTTAAAACCTGATGTCTGAAGCAGAAGATTGCTCCATCTGCCTGGACACCATCAGCCAGGATAACCTCTGCCATCCCAGAAACTGCATGCACCAATTCCACCTGGACTGTCTCAAGACATGGTCTGAGCAGACAAACTCCTGCCCAATATGCCGGAAAATTTTACTGAGATTGTTTACAATGTCAGAGGTCCTGAGGACTATGATATCATGGCGGTTGAGGACAAAGTCAATGCTACAGAGATGCTAGATGATAATCTTCAAGAAGTCCCACCTCAAGTGACACAATTCCTCCTTGATGTATTCGACCAAGATCATGATACTGATGATGATTCTGATCTCTCTAATGATGGAATGTTGGGGCTTTTCGAAGTCGTCAGTGTTCTTCAAAATACTACTATATTTTTCTGAAAATAGAGAAATATATATTTAAATCTTCAGATAATAAAAAGGTATATATTGAATAAAATATTGATTGAATAAAATATTTATTTACCAATATTTCGGTTGGCTGAACGCCAACCTTTGTCATGATATTACATTTTTGTTCAAACAAACTCAGTACCGCTTAGTATTATAATGCCACAATGATATAAAATTTTAATTATATTAATTTTTAAAAATTATTTTAACTGTGATTTTATAACACTATATGCGGCGCTGAGTTTGTTTATACAAAAATGTAATTACTTGACAAAGGTTGGCATTCAGCCAACCAATATATTGGAAAATAAATCTTTTATTCAATCCAATATATACCTTTTTATTATTTAATTACTATATATAAAACGTTTTATAGAATATATTGAAAACTCATGATGCCTCCTTACTTTCAAATAGTGTGAATATTTCTTGTTTATAATAATACTAGCCGAATGACCCGGGCAACGCCCGTGTTTTACCCGACTGTAGATGTTACAACGGTGATCCTTAGGTCGCTGGTTCAAATCCGGCTCGAGGGAGCCGGCGAGCACGTGACCTCCCTGTGCGCGCGCATCCGTGACAGAGGCCGATGAGGAAAGACGGTCGTGACTATATATATATGAGTACATTTTGTGTGGAAATAGGATTAGTTGACTTTATAAGGTAAGCTTATTCATACAGTTTGTATCCCTCGATAGCTCAGTTGGCAGAGCGGAGGACTGTAGATGTTACAACGGTGATCCTTAGGTCGCTGGTTCAAATCCGGCTCGAGGGAGTTTTTTTTTTTTAATTTTTATTGGCTGCCGGCGAGCACGTGACCTCCCTGTGCGCGCGCATCCGTGACAGAGGCCGATGAGGAAAGACGGTCGTGACTATATATAGGGATACAACATGATTATTGTATTCTTATATTTTCACAATCCAATATGCCAGCCGATTACCTGCCCAACAGAAATATAACCATAATCACGCCTGAAGAATAGTCTAGGTTATAATGTTAATTTATCCTTTCATTCTATTTCTTTTATTTCAAAAGTTCTTAGGTTCAAATAAATTCATTATATAATAATATTATAAAAAAGCAAAAAGATTTAAATTACTTATTTTGCCTTTATAATTTTGTGTACTTTGAAGAATTTTATTAGTCTAAATAAAAACTATTTAGCCAAAAAGGAAAGGATAATTCCTACTTTAATATTTTTTTCCCTAGCCGATGCAGCTTTAGATCTCTACATGTGCCATAGACGAATAAATTTGTTGTTATCAGCAAATCACAGACGTCCATCTTTTTGGACATGTAGAGATTTGGAAACAGCTATATTAACAGCAACGAGGAAAAACCTCCACAATAATCCATTTTAACAATTTTTCTTATTATATATGTGATGATTTAAGACCATGGAATTGTTGTAAATAGCCTAGATATCTACTACCACATGTTCCACCCCATGACTGTATATAACTTCTTATGTACTGCCAATAGAAAGCCTCAACTAACATCAATCTGTACCGCGTAAGAATCTAATAAAGTATCGCAACTGTACAGATAGAAGGAATGGAGACTAACAGGAGAAAATTAAGGTTAAAACTAATCAGGCTTAAGACAGAAGTCGAAGCAAGGCCTAGCAAAAGAGGCTTAAAACTAGCCCAACTATAAATAATTGACAAGACAATATTTCCTGGGCAAGACCGGACGTATCTTGTGACCGCGGAAACCATAAAAGCTAAGTTTAACGCCCAGTACTTCCTGGCCAAGACCGGATATATCTTCCGACAAAAGACATATTCCTACCAATTAGGAGACAAGACCTAAGTAGGTCAACCAATAGCCAGCGGCCACGTGGCATGGTCCCGCCAATTGGGAAAGAATCACCTAAATAGGTCAACCAATTAGAAAGAAGAAAGGTCTTGGTGTTAAATCGAGAACCTAGGTTTGTCAATATACGCTTGGCTCTCAACAAGGTAACACTTGCTCTAAAGATCTCCCTCTCTCCTCATCCCATTCCTTCTTGACGTCAGACGTTTTTAGTGGAATCTCTGTTTGTTTATTTCACCTTTGGCCCAGCTGTGTCGCCTTCCACCACGACTGCACGGTAGAGTTGACATCGAGGTTCGTCTAGCATCAGGTAACACTGGTCCCAGAGGTCCCAAGATATCACATATATATTTATATCCTATATATATATATATTTAAAAGTATTTAGATTGTGCATTTATTTTCTATTTTTCACGAAAATATTTTTCCGACTATAGAAAAAAAAAAGGTTATAGTTCAAGTATGCCATTAGTGAAACGAGAATATAAGTAAAATCAAATGTATTTTAAAGGACAGTTTTCACTTGCAAAATGATCATTTTTACTATTAAGCAACTAACCGGTAATATGATACCTCTCCCTAAAGGACACTTTAGCTCTGCAATTAGGTGTTGTCCTTTATAGGGAGGTTCTACTGTATTTAGCAACTCTCTGGTAAGAGGACACCTCTCCCTAAAGGACACTTTAGCTCTGCAATTAGGTGTTGTCCTTTACAGGGAGGTTCTACTGTATTTAGCAACTTTCTGGTAAGAGGACACCTCTCCCTAAAGGGCACTTTAGCTATGCAATTAGGTGTTGTCAGGGAGGTAGTTCTACTGTACTTGGTTTAAATCTCCTGGATATTAATCAAACAAATGCTACAGGTTTCTGGAGATGTGTTTATTTATCTTTATTAAACCTAATCTCGAGCTTTCGGGCATCTCTGCCCGTCTACAGGAGTACATGGAAATATTTTTCACATATGTTTCTATGAACTCCTGTAGACGGGCAAAGAAAGCCGAGATTAGGTTTAATAAAGATAAATAAACACATCTCCAGAAACCCGTAGCATTTGTTTGATATTACATGTATCTATAAAAAGATATTGATATTTTTGAATTGTAAAAATAAATCCTATGCGCAAAGTTCGCCTCAAGATCAGCAGCCCCAAATCTAAAACCAAAGAAATCTTTACCGAAGCAAGCTTTCAAAAACTGACTCCCCTATTTGAATCCCATTTCGTTTTAAAATCCTCTGACCTTACTGAAATTCTATCTGAAATTCTGAGAGAACTTCGGGAAATAGAGCTATCACGCCTTAGAAGCGACATGGTATATTCAATAGAAGGAAAATGGAAGCTTGTTCTTCACACTCAACTGCAGAAGGAGCTATAGCTTTGACATCCGAGCTACAATAAAAGTCCCAGCCAACCGCTCCTGTAGCCAATATTTCATAAGAACGCGCATGATTAGAACACGGGCTGAGTTTCTCGAGAAGATCAGCCAACAACAGTCTTGAATGAGAGGATTCTAACTTTACGTGGAAAGATTTAGGCTGCAAGCACAGTACAGAGGTTGGTGTTCTCGTGAGCTTTTCATAAATATTGCCGAGTTACTAATTAAGGACAGTATTTGGAGGTATTTGCGCGACACAGGGAGCTAATGATTGAAGGAGTGACTTGGCTCTTCGTTCTCTTTGGTCGGGGGCCTCTGCTATTTTATATAGTATAGTGTCTTGCGTACACATGGCGTGCACTGTAGATAGGTACACCAGATGGGTACTATAAGGGAACATGGGACCGCCTGAAACACATGGGTTAGACACGTGGAGACTTCCCTCATTGTGCGAGAATTAGTTTCGAATGTTTGTCACCCGCTCTGATCTCCCTTATCGTACTTGAGGCCCATATGCCCGCTCGTACTCGACTGTGGCAGTCTCGACACCACAGTCTTGCGTACATGGTAAAGCTGCGCCTCGTTCCTCAGGGCTGAGGGGTCATTCTACTAATGGTTGGCTCTCAGGAAGTATCTCCCTAAACTATAAGAGGGGGGGGGGGTAGAGTAGCTGCACGCAGGAAGTCAGAAACGGCTCCTACCTGAACGAACGCCAAACTGGCAGCGTCTTAAGCGTCTCCTGAAAACGTAAGTGGTCATTAGTTTGAATAAAGAGCTGATACAGCCCTGGAAATATAGAACAAGTTTTGGTGGTAGAGGTTGAAAGTTTAAGCAGGTCCCTGGGGTTTAGGCTTTAACAATGAGAGGTTAAAAATGTGACTTACCAGGCGTCCACCCAGGGACACATTCGGTAACTTGCTTGACATGGACGTGAAACATGAGATGTTAAATCCAAGTTTGGCATCAACATCCATCTTGGCTAACCTGGGTGAGAATCTTCACTTCGGAGAACTATTCATCTTCATGTGGAACAGTAATCTCCGAGGAACTGGAACACACAGCCTCCTCCCTCTCTCTAGCTATACATACTTACTCTCTGGGCTCCACCATTGAAGAACAGAAATACACAACTTCCTTTATATCATTCTTTTATACACAATACATAGAAGATGAAATGTCTTACGAGTTCCATTTACAAAGTCTGAGTAAGAAATCAGAAATTATGTTTTCCAGGTAAAAAGAAACAGTTCACTCAGTGATACCTTCACACAGAATCCCACTTGTAACAACTGCAGCTGTTATACCGCCGGTCAAGTCAATACAACAGCAGCGGTCTGGACTGAACTGATGGTTTCACTACTGATGAGCCATGCCTTTCCCCCAATATCTTAAATTTCTGTGAAGAAAATTTTTTAATGAAAATATTTGTTACAATAACATAATAGTTCGAAGTATTTTCAATTTCTACTTATAGATTGCGCGCAATGTATCTTCATTTAACGCCAAATATTTATAGTGTGGCGTGTAAGTGCGATGTTTGAAATGGGCATTTTCAATTATATTTCAGAATCCCGTTTATGTTGACAGAATATTACATCGAAGTGGCAACTTCTTTAAGCAGATCAAGCTAAACAACAGCACAAACCGTGATATGTGGCCACTAACTGGATCAACCAGTTCTTTGCTAACCTGCCGCTCTAGCTACAGCCAGCTACCTCGCGGCCTTGCCCATCTTTCCCGCGTTTCGACGTACCCTAGCCTTCAATCTGTTCTTGGCACGTCCTGTACCTACAGGTTACTGTCTTTATAAAGCTTGAGAAAGAGAGACTAGGACAAATTATCTGGCTTCATATAGAAGACCGAAAGTGTATCGTTCTGGTGATATTGGTTGGATGAAGGATCCCGATAAGGATGTCGCTGAATGGGACTAGTGCAGGGGTCGGCAATCTTTTGAGTCGGAAGAGTCAAAAATTACAATTTACAAAATATCAGAGTTTTTAAAGAGCCACAATATTTTTTTTGCCAAAAATAAATAGTACTCAGCATAAATAATATTTACGTATGGAACTATATAAAGATCCGCAGTTTCTCATCCAAAGAGCCGCATGTGGCTCGCGAGCTGCAGTACCCCTGGACTAGAGTGTTGTCAGACAGTAAATAGGAAGCTGGTAGCACCATAGTTAGCCGGGATGTGAAGCTGGTAGCACCATAGTTAGCCAGGATGTGAAGCTGGTAGCACCATAGTTAGCCGGGATGTGAGCTGGTAGCACCATAGTTAGCCGGGATGTGAAGCTGGTAGCACCATAGTTAGCCGGGATGTGAAGCTGGTAGCACCATAGTTATCCCGGATGTGAAGCTGGTAGCACCATAGTTAGCCGGGATGTGAGCTGGTAGCACCATAGTTAGCCGGGATGTGAAGCTGGTAGCACCATAGTTAGCCGGGATGTGAAGCTGGTAGCACCATAGTTAGCCGGGATGTGAAGCTGGTAGCACCATAGTTAGCCGGGATGTGAAGCTGGTAGCACCATAGTTAGCCAGGATGTGAAGCTGGTAGCACCATAGTTAGCCGGGATGTGAGCTGGTAGCACCATAGTTAGCCGGGATGTGAAGGAGCTGGTAGCACCATAGTTAGCCGGGATGTGAAGGATGGTGAGTTTCCAGTAGAACTGGTTGCTATAAAGGATAGTACATGAGAGAGGATGTGTTTCCCAGAGAACTCAATACTCGGATTGCAGGTCTGCGCTGATATCCATTGACCTGGAGCATGGTCAGATTGTAGAGTCCACTTCGGCGACCTCCACAAAGCTCACCCACAGTACCTAATAGAAAGCTGGTGGACAATGGTGAAGCTGCCTCGACAAGAGCGAAGTGGACGTCGAGCATTCATCAGGGGGGGGGGAAGGAAAAATAAACCCACCTTGAATATCAAACAAGCCAGAAAAAGCCTTCTAAAGAACAATATCCCCAAGGACCTGAGGACCCAACGACATCAATATTAATTATAATTGTAAATGAACAAACCCTGTACATCCCCCACAGTATATTGTAAATATTATGATCTAGGTTGCTCTTTTTGAGCGGCACCTAATAAAGTTATTTGGAACCAGGAACTGGATTTATTGTGTAAAAGAAACATATGCACATGAATTTGTACTTTTAGATACTATTGAAATAGGTCCAATACTTAGCTAATTCACATATTTTGGGGAATAGGAAACAATGATAATAGTGATGATTTAACTAACACAGTACAACCTTCCTGTAAAGGACACCTAATTGCAGAGTCAAAGTGTCCTTTAGGGAGAGGTGTCCTCTTACAGGAGAGTTGCTATATTGTAAAAATGTTATTTTTGCAAATGAAAACTGTTCTTTGTGAAGAGGTGTCCGCTAAAGGGAGGTTCTATTGTATTAAACAACATTATTACTAACTCCGCCTTTGCCGGTCCCAAACCCGGATGAAAAAGAAGGAGGGGGAGCAGTAACAAGCTCGGTAAAAAACCTGGGCTCAGCTAGCCCGGCTGATAGTACCCTGTAAGGGTTCCTGACCCAGGGATACAGGATGAGCAGCGTTTGTACTCCATGTTAGGAGCGGCTGCACATGGCGTCTGTTCCTCATGTCAGAGGCGGCCATTTCATATTGGAGCTAAGTCAGCCTGCCACTGACAAAGACAGACGCATTCTACTTCACCCAGTCATGATGGTTGTCAAGTCTCAAGCTCTACAAGCTTGGTACCCTAATATGATTGAGTGGAGATAAGAATGAAGAAAAAGAAGAAATTATTACTACGTTACTGATGAAAATAATAAACCTCTGTTGAAAGCAACTGCTAAACAAATATTTACGTGGGTAGAATCCTTGAGGATAGTTCATTATTCAATAAGTGATTGATAAAAGAAAAAAAAAAAAAACGAAACAAGAATCAGAAATAGGTATTAAGTTAGGTGACTGTTAAAAAACAATCAATTATCAGTTTTATTTTTTGCTGAGTCATATGAACGGATGATTGTCTTCTTGTTTTTTGACCATGTTTCTGTCATTCCTGCCCATGGTACGAGGATATCTACGTAGAAGATGTTCCCTTGCTCTATATTCACTGTAAGGTAAGATCAAACTAAGTCCTTGTAAAGGTCTTAAGGTTACCTCTCGACGGATAAATTCAGACATTTCTGGATCCTCCAATGCTACAAAAGCAGAAGCTGTACCATTACGGTAAACTCCAACATTTCCAAATTTCCAGAAAGATTCTTTAACAGTTTGATTATTCCAATCTTTAGGAAATTCTACATAGAAGACATGATCTCTTTTTGGAATGACATTGTCATTTTCCATGTCAATGAAAGGAATATCAGGACTTTGTCGCATATAGATCTTGTTAATATAGGGTTCTAAAGAACGAAGATTGAATGCCTTGTTATAACGGTTTCTTGATAGGTATTTATTCATTGCTAAAAATGCTACTCCAGTAATGAAAGCGTCGTATCCTGCTTCATGAAGTCTTTCGTTTTTTAACGTGTAATTCTCAAATCCATCCAAAGGATGGATATCTTCAATATCAAATGGAGGTTTTTGAAGCGATCGCATTAATTGAGTGAGTCCTGTACTTTGGATGAGTGATTTGAAAGGTTCTGTGGATGCCACGTATTTGGTGTCAATTACATAGGGGAATGTATCTTTGAACATGCATTTGAATTCATGATATTTCTTAGGCAAGGGTCCTATAAACTGTCTTAAAATGAATAGAATGTCGAAAAGCATATTATGACCAATTATTAGTTTCCTTGATTTGGTTAACAATTCGACAACCTTACAGAATCCAACGGAATCTTCTAATTTGTTCAAATCTTCTTCTTGAATTTGTTTAACATCACGCCAGATGGTATCTTTTGATGTCTTACTAACCACCAGATAACTTTCATAGTCATCATTTTGTCTTGTGGATACCAGAATTTGTCCTGGATATTTGAGTGGAACGGATTCATAGATAAGACGTCTTAGGAAGCTATTACAAGGATTCAAACTGAAGCTATCTTGTTCTTTAGTAACAAGAAGCTTTTCAATCTCATTAAGTACATTCTGTAGAAAGGCTTTATGTTGATCAGGAACTGATATTGTATTGTGAGGTGCCTCCTCCCATAGAAGTTGTCTCATATCTTCTTTCTGTCTTTCTTGTAATTTTTCCTTCTGGAACATATAAGAACGTATAGGGAGATAAGAAATTCCCCCAGAAATAAGTTTATTGAAGTCAAATCCATGTCTGGAAAGAAATTCTAAACCAGATGGTGAGAATAAGAAAGATTGTTCTTGACTATTATCATTCAATGGTCTTGGATATATATAAAAATTGAAAGCTTTATAGCCATATCTATGATGATATGGATCATATCTAAAAGTACAAAGTCCAAATTGGATAAGTAATGCATGAAAACTTTCTTTCGTGAATTTATGATAACGGTCTTCAGGAGTATCCCAATAATTTAAGGATCTGGTAACAGGAAGACCTGTAAATTCACAATCAAGACTTATAAAATCCGAACAAACGATTGAATTTTCAATCAGAGGCAAAGTTTCCTTGAAGTTGAATCTTGTTACTTCCATTGATATTTGTTTGTTCCAATTTTCCCACTTTAGGACGAACAAATGCTGGAAAAATTAGTTCATTCCGGGGGGAAAATAAAACAAAACAGTTTCTCAACTTTTTTAAAATTAAAAAAGTAAATAAAACTTGATAGATTACATGAAACACTTTTCTTTTAGTTGCCTCGGTGACAATTCTTTTTCATTATCAATTCTTATGACACACTGTTTTGAAATTAATACAAATTAATGAAACTTTTGCAAATAAAATGAGCGAATTATGAATAACTTTTCATTATATCTTTAAAATAATAATAATATCTTCTTTTTAATATCTATCATTTAATTAATTTTATTAATTAATTTCCATCTTCAATTAAAATAAAACGATCTTGATTAAATATTTGAAACTTGAAATCAATTTGAAACATATATCAAAAAACTTGTATAATAGTAATGAAATAATACACTTAAAAAATAATGAAAAACGGGTTAAATATTTGTTATTTCAATTTAATTCGTTTTTGATGAGATTTGAAATGTGTTGAAAAGGTAGTCAATACAAATTGTATTAGCGTAATTAAATATTTATCAAAGAAAATAGACAAGTATTAAGATGAATAATGAAATCAGACGATTGAAGAACGTTTTCCAAGGTTGCTAGAAGTTACTGATGGCCAGATATTGATAGCGATCGTTGACAAATTGATGCATAAATTCTTCAGCCTTTGGTTACCAGGATAGGTTGAGATGAGTCAGCACAAATCTATACAGGATCTACATCCCATGGTAAACAAACGTGAGGGGTGCATGAGCACGTTTATCAAACCCAGCGATATTTTTACTTTCTCGCCCCATTACAGTTTAATCGAATTTAGCCTATATTTAAATTCTAATTCAATATTTTAACACCAAAATATTAGTTATTCTTGGCTTCTTGAATCATTTACATTTATAAACAAAACTTAAGGAAATTTTATAACTTAATGTTGCAGCCGTTTTTTAATATTTTGTTCACACTTGATTATATCGTGTATCTTCAATAAAGGTCACTATAATATCTTTCAGAGTTATTGTCTAAATCCCGATATACATGTTAAAAGTTACAACTTCCTTAAGTTTTGTCCATGAGTGTATCTTTCAGTGTTATTTTCTGAGTCCCGATATACATGGTAAAAGGTACAACTTCCTTAAGTTTTGTCCATGAGTGTATCTTTCAGAGTTATTGTCTGAATCTCGATATAAATGCTAAAAAGTACAACTTCCTTAAGTTTTGTCCATGAGTGTATCAAATATCTTTCAGAGTTATTGTCTGAATCCGAATATACATGCAAAAAGGTACAACTTCCTTAAGTTTTGTCCATGAGTGTATCTTTCAGAGTTATTGTCTCAATCCCGATATACATGCTAAAAGGTACAACTTCCTTAAGTTTTGTCCATGAGTGTATCTTTCAGAGTTATTGTCTCAATCCCGATATACATGCTAAAAGGTTCAACTTCCTTAAGTTTTGTCCATGAGTGTATCTTTCAGATTTAATGTCTGAATCCCGATATACATGCTAAAAGGCGCAGCTTCCTTAAGTTTTGTCCATGAGTGTATCTTTCAGAGTTATTGTCTGAATCCCGATATACATGCTAAAAGGCGCAGCTTCCTTAAGTTTTGTCCATGAGTGTATTATTCCCCAATATTTAAATAAAAAATTTAAATCATACACGCAAAAATTTCTTTATTAAGGTGAAAAGATATGTTTTTCAATTAAAAAGCCAAATTCATAAGAGAGAAGCTTTTTTATATTGGTTCAAGAAATATGTATATTCTAATTCCGTAAATAAACAGCTCAAAAGAGAATGCCTTTAATATAAATAAAAAAGTTTTGGGAAGATGATTTTGTATCTATCACATCAAAACCTATACAAAAGGGACATTTATTTCTTTTAAAAGTGAATCAAAACTATTAGAAGTAGGCAATTTAAAAATATTTCAGTGAATAAATAATCTGTTGTTTACTTATTGATCATTATTATACGTATGTATGTTAATTTGCATATCGGTGTATATATGAATACTAGCCGAATGACCCGGGCAACGCCCGTGTTTTACCCGACTGTAGATGTTACAACGGTGATCCTTAGGTCGCTGGTTCAAATCCGGCTCGAGGGAGCCGGCGAGCACGTGACCTCCTTGTGCGCGCGCATCCGTGACAGAGGCGGCCGGCCGATGAGGAAAGACGGTCGTGACTATATATATTAATTCTCCTGGAACCTGGGTTATAAATATCTCTCTCTATGTATATATTAGAAATAAAATAGGCATATTCTGACCCCGTTCACATGATCTTTTTCTATTTTTAAAATTATTTTTTCACATATGCATATATTTTAATTTACAAAAAAAGTCATATTCTGACCACATTCACACATTGACGAGGGTCAACAGCCCGAAACTTGTTCGTGGTTGGCTTTTCTTGATTTAACAAGAAAATGGGTTGGCTAAATATCAGGGAACGGATTAAATCAATGTTTAGTTGATTTCTGTTCCACTAGATGGCGTTCTGCCATCTAAAAAGTTCTTGTGAACGTGGTCAGGATATGAATTTCCTGATTTAATACATAACCTGACTTTTTAAAATTTTTTTATATTATATTATATTTTCATATGTATATATGTTAAGAGCATCCATGGAAAGTCTCCCAAGAAATAAACCTGCTTGGAGTCACCTCATGAATTGGACTTCCACTTCGATTGCAAATAAAACATAATGCTTATATATGCAAGATTAAAGGGTGGAATTTTATAAATGGTATTCAAGTAAACAATGTACATAAGCTTTTAGGACAGTAGAATTATATATATTGCTTACATATGCTTTAATTTATTATACAGTTAAACCTGTCTATAGTGCCCCCGCTTGGGACTCACCAAAATAGGGTGCTATAGAGAGGGGGTGCTATAGATAGGTCACTTTTAATGTAAAATGACCTAGGTCTCTCTGAAAAACAAACCGGGTAGATGGTGTCTATTGTACGTGGCTCCAGGAGCTTGTGTGGGTTAACTAACTAAACAATAATAATATATTAATTATAAGAAAGATCATATAATATCATCTCTGTCTAATAAACTTCTTGATTTCCTGGAAGATAATTCTTTGGCAATAGTTAATGGAAGATCTAGAGGTGATAAAGATGGAGATTTTACATACATATCTGAAAGAGGCTCTTCAACTATTGACTATTGCATACTCTCACAGGGTTCACTACAAATTTTACTGGACTTCAAAGTCGATGACCAACTGTACTCTGACCACCACCCTTTGGTTTTAACGATAAAAGGCCAAAACTTCAATGAGAAAAAAACCAAACGGGAAGATTATAATATTACGAGATATAGATGGTCAGCCGATGGACTCGCAATGTTTAAAATGAAACTGGAAGAATTGCGGGAAAAAAACATACCAGCCTCCGATGACCTTGTATACACTTTCAATCAGCGAATTTTGGAAGCAATGTCATCTGCAAAATTAACCTACTGAATTAAGGGTGGCCCCAGGAAATCTAAGCCGTGGTTCGATAAGGACTGCTATGATATGAAAAAACTGGCAAAAGAAAGTCTGAAGAAATATCGTAAAACAAATAGATTGGAAGACAGAGAATGTTATGCTTCTTCCAGAAATAAATATCTCGCTTTATTGGATCTAAAAAGGAAAGGCTTTGATAATGAAAAACAGGAAATACTCAGAAATGCTAAAGACTCAAAGACCTTCTGGAAAACTATTGCGCTCTACAAAAGCACATCTATAATCCAAGGAGAAATATCTATACAGGACTGGCTGAACTTTTACCGCGAACTAATGACTACAGAGAAAATTTTGAGAATTTGTAATTTACATAATGTGATTTCTCAGAACGATCCTATATTGGACTCAGAGATAACCAATGCAGACATATACAAGGAGATAGCTGGTTTGAGGAGTAACAAGGCATGCGGGCCCGATGGCATCCCCAATGAAGTATTAAAAACACTCCCTGATTCGTACATACTGCTGTTGAAACAACTCTACAATAGTGTTATGACGACTGGAAAATACCCAGCAATTTGGACTAATTCCACTATACACACAATCTTTAAAAATGGTTATAAGAACAGCCCCTCCAACTACCGAGGTATTGCACTGATTAGCAATGTATCAAAGCTTTTCACATCAATCCTAAGATCACGACTGGAGGAATGGGTCGAAGGAAGAAAGGTTATACCCGAAAACCAAGCGGGATTTAGAAAAGGAAGATCATGTATTGACCACATATTTACACTAACTACTTTAATCCAACTATCATTAAGAAAAAAGAAGGGAAAACTATATGTATTTTTTGTCGATCTAGGAAGGCATTTGATACTGTACCTCACTCAATACTTTGGAAAAAAACTTTACAACCTAGGCATAAGTTACCAATTCATAAGTACGATCAGAAGTTACTACGAACAAGCAACTATAGCTATCAGATGGAAGGGATCATTTACGGAAAGTATTAAGATAAACTCGGGAGTCCTCCAGGGAGAACCACTTTCCCCACTGCTATTTATATTATTTATCACGGACTTAATCGAAATTTATAATAACTCAGACCTGCCGAGTGTAAATTTGCCAGAATTTGGAGATATCCAATTATTGCTGTACGCCGACGACATAGCAATTATAGGTGAGTCCAGGATGAACCTCCAAAAGAAGATCAAAATACTGAAAGAATATCTCGATGAGAACTTAATGACACTAAATGAGTCCAAGTCAAAGATTATGGTGTTCCGTAATGGAGGTAAACCCTCAAATAAGGATAGATGGTTCTAGAATGATAAACCCATAACAATAACTTCAAGATATACATACTTGGGATTCCCTCTGACACCAACAATAACAACTACTCACCCGGCAAATTACTTTAAAGGAAAAGCACTTACAGCAATTAACGCCACACACCCAATATTAATAAAATCAAAAGCAAAGTCAATAAATTTATCAACCAAACTCTTTGATACAATAGTGAGAGCTGTCCTGATGTATGCCGCTCCATTGTGGGCAACAGAGCATAAAGACTTATTGGATAGTATACAAGACATATTTATCCGTAGGTTCCTGAATCTGCCCAGATACACTCCAGGCTACCTAATCAGATTAGAAACCGGTCGTATCTCATTGAGTGTAACAGCCTTAAAATTAACCCTGAAGTATTGGCTGCGGGTGTTGAATATGAGCAGTGACAGATTGCCGCGTATATGTTTTAATAGAACACGGGAACTGTCTGATGCTTCGGGCACACCCATCGGTTTCATTAAAAAGCTCATCAATCTGCTTAACAATAATGGATCGCCTGCACTTGTTTCCTGTGATGACCCTGAAACGCTGAGGAGCGCGATTACAGGGCTCTTAAAAACAGCGGCAGACCAATCTATACAAAACGACCTTACAAGAATGGATAAATCTAAGCTATACTCTCACTACAAAGACATTCACATATCTTTCATGACGGAGGGATACCTTTTAGGGGATTTTTCCTTTCCCGGTTGTAAGACTACTCGCACAAGTTAGAATACTTTCAAGTTTTTTTTAGAGAAAACCACACCAAGATGCTCTGCGGTGAGGACCCGACTTGTACCTTCTGTAATTCAAAACTAAAAAATGAAATCACTCACTATATTTTTGATTGCCCTGCTCTGAAAGAAGAAAGAAGAACCCTTATGCTCAAAACTGGGCAACTCTGTGCTTCACTTCCATCAATAATTGACAATATGACCCAGAATAAGTATATTGCTACGGCGTTTTATGGTTTCCACAAGTCCATATCTCAGAAGAAGGCCAAGTGATACTCACTCCTCACTTTCTTACTGCTACTCTTTTTGTGTTGATTTCTTGCTTCCCTCTTTCTTATTTTTTTCTTATTTTTTTCTTTTCTTGTTTTTTTTTTTTCTTTTTCTTCTTACTCTGTATATATCGTTATTTCCTTTGTCTCACTGCTTTGTTCTTATGCATACCTCTGGTGAATCCTGTATAGGGTCAGTGACCCTAAATAAAGGCTTTTTTGTTGTTGTTGTATATTAATTATAAGGCAATAACACGCCATCCATATATAGTTAAACCTGTCTATAGCGCCTTCTATGAATAACGCCTTCCTCTCTATATCGCCCGATTTCAAATATTAAAATGTAAAAATTTTACATCAAAAGTGACCTGTCTATAGCACCCTCTCTCTCTCTATCGCACCCTATTTTGGTGAGTCCCAAGAGGGGACGCTATAGACAGGTTTAATTGTATAAGAAATTAAAGCATATGTAAGCAATATATATAATTCTACTATCCTAAAAGCTTATGTCCATTTATAAAATTCCACCCTTCAGTGTAGCATATATAAACAGAATTGTCCAATACAGTATTAGAGCTCTAAGAAGCGGTCTAGTAGATTAAATTGGCTAAACCGCTGGTAGGGTTCCCCACTGATAAACCAAACTCTCCCAATATTTTTCATTGCAGTAAGGACAGTAGACGTTTGTTATATGTATAAAATAAACATTTGCTTAGTGCTATTGCATTCATTTCTCAATAATAATATATATCAACCTTACTTCGGTCTTCAATATAACAGCGGTATGGTAGATTAAACTGGCGAAACCGTTGGGAGGGTTCCCCACTGATGAGTCAGGCCCTCTCTTTAATTTTTGCATCGCAGTAAGGACAGTAGAATTTGTTTAAATTTCAAAAGAATCTTACGCGTCTATATTAGTTTCGAATATTCATAACAGATGGCGCGCTGATGTATCATAATATATCAACCTTTTTTGGATGGTCACGCTCCAAGATTCTGGTTTATATCAAGAAAGAGTAAGAGGATGGTTAGGTTAGGTCAGGTTAGGTTAGGTCAGTGTCAGGCCAGTATGTGTTAAGGCTAGGTGTCAATGTGAGTTCTGTGTATATAATTTATCATTTTAGCTTGTATAGATTCTGAACCTAGTTTTACCTTTCATCTCAAGTTTCTTTCCCTTTCGAGAACAAAGAATCTTCCTTTTGAAAGAAATTTCTACGTTTATTTATCCTTGTTGGAATGTTTCCAATAAAAACAATCCATTATCGATAAAAACAATCATTTGTATCAATATTAAGATGAACTTATCAGGCCTCAAGGAATAGATTTCTTTTAAAAAGAAAGGTTTGATATTTTTTACCTTAACAATCCATTTTCTTGATGTTCTTTGTGTGTGTGCAAATCGTTCAAATTCGAATCAATTAAATTTCCACAACTTGGCAAATGCGGCTGATTTTATAACTCCTCTTCTAGGATGTCAGGAATTCAAAGTCTTCTTTGTACTGATGAGGGAGAGTCATAGCTTGATACCATGGTAGATACAAATGGTTGTTGGCTTTTAAATCAAATTAGTCAAAAGCTGGTGTTGTGTCAAATGCATTGATCCGAATAGAAATATGCACAGAGAAAACAAATAAACTACTTTGCTTCTTTGTCTTGAAGATAGCGGTTGTCTGATGATATTCATATTTCCTAAAGCACCATGCTAGACACAATAGTCTGTTGGCTTTTAGACCGAATTAGTCAAAAGCTGGTGTTGTGTCAATTGCATTGATCCGAATATAATATGCACAGAGAAAACAAATAATCTACTTTGCTTCTTTGTCTTGAAAATAGAGGTTGTCTGTTGGAATTCCTATTTCTCAAAATTACCATTGTAGACACAATAGTCTGTTGGCTTTTAGACCGAATTAGTCAAAAGCTGGTGTGTTGTGGCAATTGCATTGATCTGAATAGAATATGCATAGAGAAAACAAATAAACTACTTTGCTTCTTTGTCTTGAAGATAGAGGTTTCCTGATGGAAATCATATTTCTTAAAATTACCATGGTAGACACAACAGTCTGCGCTTTTAGATCAAATTAGTCAAAAGCTGGTGTTGTGGCAAATGCATTTATCTGAATAGAATATACACAGAAGAAAACAAATAAACTACTTTGCCTTTTTGTCTTTAAGATAGAGGTTGTCTGATGGAATTCATATTTCTTAAAATTACCATGCTAGACACAACAGTCTGTTGGCTTTTAGACCGAATTAGTCAAAAGCTGGTGTGTTGTGCTAAATGCAATGATCCAAATTAACGGAATATGCAAAAACATCACAGAAAAGATAAAGAAATGACATTGTTTTGATGAATTATATATATAAGAAGTTATATTTTCGTACATTTTTTAATATATCCCTCGCCCCCAAAATTACAATGTGTTCGAAGTTTATATGTTAAGTTTGTAATTATTCTTTTTTTTGTTAATTTATAGAAGCATTTTTCTGGCAGACATATTCAATTTTTATCATCATTATTATTATTATTGTTTTTTTTTAGTTATCAAATCATTTTGTAATTGCAGTTTCTTTTTTGTTTTATTGTGTTCCAGCAATAAAATATATATAGAACTAAGGTGTAATATATTCAATTCAAGCATATGTAATCAACATCGATTCATTTTTGAAACAAAGCAAAATTTTAAGCTTATCCAACTTTCACTTTTTCATACACAATGATTTCGATTCTTTTATTGAAATAATGGCAATTTTTATCTTTAAAAAGTTGCTGTTCAATATAAGTGTTGGCTTAATTATAGATTAAGGCTTTTCTTTTGGTTTTCCATTCTTCCTTGTTATCTGATCTTCTTCATAATTTCTGAAGGGGGGTCGGTGGTAGAATGGTCTAAACCGTTGGTTTTCAACCACTACGACCCGGGTTCGATTCCCGCATTGGGCACCTTTTTCTGATTAAAAAAAATAATAATAATGCTCCAATGGTCTCCTATTCTTGCATAAATCCAACCCCACAAGCGATTGCAAGTAATCAAACGGGGCTCTGGCACATTTGTAAGTGCAAAGTTGAACTGTTTTTCACATGTGTAGACATGTGGTGCACTTACATTAAAAGCAGCCGCCTATTTCTACCCACCATGATTTTCATGGCCTGTACCACGTGTACTAGGGATAAGCAAAAAAAAAAAAAATTCTGATGGAAAAGCTCAAATTTTAGGGGAATCCTTGATATGACCTTTCAGCGTTCACTCAGTATGTTTAAAGTTCTATTTTACATCTCTCAGGGAGATTTGAATTATTGTCTAGGGTGGGGGAGGGGGGTAGTAAACGACTGCCTTTATTGTAAGTACACCACATGTGAAAAGTAGTTCGACTTTTACACTTAAAAGTATGAAAATCGAAACTATTATAGATACGTAAGATTCTTTCAAAAATTAGACAATTTTTACTGCTCTTACTGCATTGGAAAAATTAATGGAAGGGCCTGGCTCATCAGTGGTGAACACTACCAGCGGTTTCGCTATAGTTTAATCTACCATACTGCTATACCCACCAATCTACCATACATCCCATTTCCTGGATTTGAACGTCAGCATTTAGAAACTTTTAATTTGACCCTAGAAACTTAATTTTATTCTGTTTAAGTTTGACACAGAAGACATTTCTTATGCAACTATAGAAATCACCATTTCGTTTGCTTTTATAATGAAAATATATCCTTTAGAATTTCGAATAACACAATTTCGAATAATTCAATTCATATTCCTTTTATATAGGTACGAGGAATTTCAGCAAAATTACTTCAATCTATTTAAACGGTGACCTGATATTAATATACATATATACAAAACAGCGCAACTTATTTTTTATTTTATTTTATTTTTTTTGCTTTTCCCTAGTACACGTGGTAAAGGCCTTGATAATCATGGTAGATAGAAGAAGGCGACTGCTTTTACTGTAAGTGCACCACATGTCTACACATGTGAAAAGAAATTCAACTTTGCACTTACAAATGTGCCAGAGCCCCCATTTGATTACTTGCACTTGCTGGTTGGGTTGGACTTTTGCAAGAATCGGGGCCATTGGAGCATTTTTTTAAATCAGAAAAAAGTGCCCAATGCGGGAATCGAACCCGGGTCGTAGAGGTCGAAAACCAAAGGTTAAGACCATCCTTCCACCGACCCCCGCGTAACTTATAATAGGGATATGCAAAAAAAAAATTAAAAATGTATTATAGAAAGCTTTAAAAAGAATTTAATGCATACGATATTTTAAAATTAGAATTTGATTTAAAATATGGAGAGAGAGAGAGAGAGAGAGAGAGATGCATTATAATGTTTATAAACATGTTTTTTTTTTTTTTTTTCATTTTGCACCAGTGTTTCTGAACGGTATATACTTGTATATCTACTGGGTCATAAAGTAAAATAAAAAAATATAAAAAAAGAAAGTTGAGAGATCCAGGAGAGTCTGTCAAAAGTGTCGCAGCCGATGCTTTCAAAGTGCTCTTCTCTTCGTTCCCAACAATGGCCACCCGCCGAGCCCATTCACACCGCCATTAGGGTCACGTGACGTTCGAAAGGCGAGCTCCTTTTGTCCCGAGGAGCTCATTGCCTTTGTTGCCAAACGCTTTTGTCCTAGCCACAGCATAATGGCGTCGCTTTAATAAATTAACAGACGGTTTAGCTAACGACAAAAGCCGCCATTTTACTTGCCCACCCTGAAATTAGTTTTTGTCGTCTGAAAGAAAAAATCCTTTCTTCAAAACTGAGATCCCCAAAATAAATGCGCAGTCTATTGGTCATTTTGGCAAACTGCTTGATGTCTTTTGGTCGATAAATGTACTGCGTTGCGTATTGTTACCTGTCGTTTGGCTTTGAATTACTTTTCAATAGAGGAAATGTACACACATCTATAAGTAATGTTTGAGCGAAATTGTTCTGATATTATTAAAGACAATTTCTTCCACTGTGCATAGACGATATTGTAGCAGATTTTTTATTATTCTATGAAAAGATTTTAATTTCGATATTTGTATTTTGATACACTGTAAAATTTTCTCATCGCCTTTGTGCTATTTTATTAGTTTTAATTCAAATATATTGCCGTGTATTTTAGAGGTTTGTCTTTTCTAAATTTTTACGTTAAATTTTGGTGGAGAGAAGACAAACTGAAGATCGCAGAGAAGACCATGAGGCCATGGCTGCTATGATCTTCATTTTCAGATACTGGCTCCAGGATTCCACCGCCGTGACAAAAGCCAAGAATTCCCTCCAAGATGACTATGTCCCTATTGATGATACGACGACAAAGCCGCTCTTCACGTCACGTTGTTGATGGTGTAGGGAATGTGGAAGAATGAGGCAGAAACAGAGTTTTAGGAAGTGAAGAAGAAAGATGAGCAAATAATTTATTGAGGGGAGTCGAGAGATCAAAAGATGGTGGGACCAGAAGCCACGTACTGGTTGGCAGGAGAGGAGCGGAGGATCTCCATGAGGGCCGCCAGAGAGGACACATTGTCCGGCTGAGCGGTCCATTCCACCTGTGGCAGGGACTTGCAGTCCTCGGCAGCGTAGTCCTCACAGTAGAGGTTCCATGGACCACGGCTGGCCACGTCCCAGTAGTACATCTGGCGTTTACGGACTTCACTGGGACAGGCGCGGAAGGCGGAGGAGAGGCACTGGGTGTACTCTACGAAGTAGCTGCGTCACAGAGGTCATGTCATCTAAACTCATGGACAAGACTTAAAGAAGTTGTACCTTTTAGCATGTATATCGGGATTCAGACAATAACTCTGAAAGATACACTCATGGACAAAACTTAAGGAAGTTGTATATTTTAACATGTATATCTGGATTCAGACAATAACTCTGAAAGATACACTTATGGACAAAACTTAAGGAAGTTGTACCTTTTAACATGTATATCGGGATTCAGACAATAACTCTGAAAGATACACTCATGGACAAAACTTAAGGAAATTGTACCTTTTAGCATGTATATCGGGATTCAGACAATAACTCTGAAAGATACACTAATGGACAAAACTTAAGGAAGTTGTACCTTTTAACATGTATATCGGGATTCAGACAATAACTCTGAAAGATACACTCATGGACAAAACTTAAGGAAATTGTACCTTTTAGCATGTATATCGGGATTCAGACAATAACTCTGAAAGTAACACTAATGGACAAAACTTAAGGAAATTGTATCTTATAGCATGTATATCGGGATTCAGACAATAACTCTGAAAGATACACTCATGGACAAAACTTAAGGAAGTTGCACCTTTTAGCATGTATATCGGGATTCAGACAATAACTCTGAAATATATTACAGTGACCTTTATTGAGGACATACGAGATAACCAAGTGTGAACAGCCTCTGTCTCCTTTCAAAAAACAGATGACCGGTGACATCAGACTTTTCACTTTCTCAAGTTTTGTCCATGAAGGCATATCGTCTACAATATTTGAGTAGACTCTCAATATTCAGTTAGATCAAATGTCTACAAAGTCACTACTCGACAAAGTAGCTAGTATACATACATATACAGGAAGGTACTTACCAACAGGCAAGAGGGACTCTGTGTTCTTTGGCCTGAGCCAGTGTCGCGGTGATCTGTCCAGCATACTTCTGGCCGCATTCGAACTCCTGCTGGGCGTACTTACGGACACACTCACTGCCCTCCAGATACTCTGTTGACATACCATTACAATACTTAGTCGGACAATATGCAACTAAAGAAAGTGATTTATAAATATGAAAATAGTACAAAAGTGAATTTGTACTTGGATCAGGAGGATAAATTGAGAAAAAGGACATTTCCTGATCGTGTAACTAAAAGTTACTGATGGCTTACGCCATCTACCGGAATAAATATCAACTAATCGTTGATTTTCAATTATTCCAGAATCGGCCAAATACCGTTTCTTGATTAATCAATAAAAATCTAACCACGTACGCACTTAGGGCGGTTGGCCCTCGTCAGCGTGGTGCAAGCTGTACCTCAATGACCAAAAAACTGGTCTTTGGGGAATCTTGAAAAACCATGAAAAATTATACACTCATACCTCGCTTTGCGTCGGGGTTACGTTCCAAAAAAACACGACGCAAATTGAAACGACGCAAAGTGAAAATATGTGAAGGCGCAATCAAAAACAAAGGTGTTGCCATATTTTAGGGAAAAAAAATTAAAGATTTGAATCCAAAACAACGCAACTTCGAAAATCTAACGACGCACAGTGAAAATCAGTAAAAATTAAGCAGCGACGCAACTTCGAAAAAAACGCAAAACAAAACGACGCAAAGCGAGGTATTGGTGTAAATGTGTTTTTGTTAGTTTTAGTGAATGTACATGGAGCTTGGACAATGACTAAAAGAACCTGAGAGAAAAATAAACTCGTTGGATATCTGGTATGTAAAAAGTATCCTCAAGATCAAATAGGAAATTCATTTAACAAACAAAGAAGTTTGAAAATTTATTTGATAGATAGTATAGATTTAAAAACGAAGTAATCAAAAGAAAATGGAAGTTTTCAGGATATATATATTCCGAGGAACATATATGGATTGTCTCTTAATCATACTGGAGGGATATGCATTAAGAATATAATGGTAAATAGGATGCTGAAGGATTGGTTTGATTATCTAATTGTAATATATTGCAGGATATATGCTCTGAGGTTCATTAGAAGATTGTCTAGAAGCAATATGGAAGATAACGGTCCCCCAAGGTCCAAGGAAGAGTTGTTTGATAATCCAACAACAACAAGCCTTTATTAAGGACAATCGTCCCATACAGGATTCTCCCAGATACAGAAGTAAACATAACAGTTATCTATAGAAAGTGGAGGTTAACATCGACCTTTCTTCAAGTTGTATCTATAATCTCTGTTTTACGTCTATTGTCTGTGTTGTTCTCCGGAATTTGTGAAAAGGTAATGTATTGTGTTTGGTTTTCACTAATTTTGCCATTATAATATATGGAGAATTGTTTTTTATAACCAAAATATTTTGACGGAGAATTTCTCTATCTTCCTCCAGTTTCAGACAATAAAACATGCATTGTGGTAAGAGTCGTGGCAAAATTCACTATTGTACAGAGTCTATTTTACGTTCTTAGATTTCAATAACAAAATGATAATATATTTATATAGTGAAATATAATTTTCACCTGAGTAACGCAACGTTTTACAGACATTAGGAAATCACCGTTGATGTATGAAAAGGCTTATAGTTAGAATAAAGTACAGAACTTCTTATTCTTGCATAGTTCCACTATATGATTCAGATTTGTACATTACATTTCTATTAAATATACTAAGGAATAATAGATATATTTACATATTTCATAACCAACCCTTTGAAGGAGAATTTCTCTCTCTTTCTTCATTTCCAAACAATAAAACATGTAGTGTGGAAAGTCATGGATAAATTCACTATTGTACAGAGTCTACTTTAAGATCCTAGATTTGTTTAATAATCCAATATAGAATTCCCTGGTAAAAAAAAAAAGATGCAAAGAAGTAAAGTTAATTGTGCAAAAAAAGGATGAAATGATATTTTATGATGACTGTACTACATTATGACAATGACAGTAATAAGTTTCCTTTCCTCCAATTTACCCAGACTAATCTATATATTAGCTTGATTGTCTTTATATAATATTTCCTGTATATAAATACAATATTACCATTAAGGTACTATTACTGTTATTCCTGCATCATATCATACATATCTGTTTGGAGAATCTGTATAAGATTAAAGGATC
>CP092871.1:85886281-86002458 GCA_030710605.1 Cordylochernes scorpioides | reverse complement strand
AATTTTTCGCTTTCATAAGCCTCATTCATTAATGCTAATGTCTATGTGAAAGACCTTTTAAAATTTACACAAAATTTAATATTTGCACTTTGCTCAAATGATGAAATTGCAGAAACCGACGCGAGCTAAATACTTACAACAAAAATATGCCTAAAATGAAAACTACGCATAGGCACTCACTGGCGTTGCTAAATTAAATTATAGTTTAGACATTATAATTTACAGTAAAATTGATTTTACATTTTAAAAAATTTGTTTATATTTTATTATTTAAAAGTTCGGGAACTTTTTGATTCTACCGTGTATTTCGCTATACAATCATCTTCCGTGTTAATGTTATAATAAAATCTCCTCCTTTTAATCTGAACTCGTTCTGGATTCTTCTACGGCATCACTAGTGAACAAAAGCCATCTACAATCCAACATATAACAATATTATAAAACTATTTTAGTCCTTACTAATGGTAGATTAAACTGGCGAAACCGCTGGGAGGGTTCACCACTGATGAGCCAGGCCCTCCCTTTAATTTTTCCATCGCAGTAAGGACAGTAGAAATTGTTTTATTTTAAAAAGAATATTACGCCTCTAAAATAGTTTTATAATTTGATAACAGATGGCGCTCTAATACATCGTAATATAACAATACTAGCCGAGTGACCCGGGCAACGCCCCGGGTTTACCCGAAGGACCCGCAGGTGAGAAACTATAGAAGAAAAATTTTAACAAATCAGAAAATGAAATTGCAAACAACAGAACTACACTACTTTAAGGACATGAGAGCACATGCACTGTATCACCATACGTATACCATTTTCAAAGACCCTGCTTAGGATTAAAACTTCTCAGAAGCATAACAATAGTACCAACCTAGAGGTTAACTGGTGTGGATGCATTCCTCTGGGAGTGAGACTATTGAGAAATTCAGTAGGGAGTTATTTTGCTTCTCCGCATTCTAACACTCCAACTGTTAACACTGTGGAAACACTGACTCATGTTTGGTAAGCAATTTCAGGGAAGAAACTATAGACATTGGATTAAATAAATTATTAATTAAATTGCATTAAATAAAAATTATTAGATTTAAATAAATATTATTAGAGTGAAAAAAAAAGAAAGAAATTAACAAATTAGAAAATAAAATTTCGAAAAATACAACTATATTGCAGATAAGATAAGAGGACCTTATTAAAAATACATAAACAAACTGTAATTCGACACTCGATAATTCGACACTTTCGATAATTCGACACTTTCGATAATTCGACACTTTCGATAATTCGACCATTTTAAAAATCAAATTTTCAAGGTTGATTGTTGTTTAAATACAACTTTGCTTTTGCATGCATAAACACAGGCTCTTGTAGCAAGAACCCAAATATTATTTATAGTCATAGCAAAAGCAAACTTTAGTGAAAACTGATGCCTCTTCAGAATGAATGGAAGACTGAAATCTGAAGGAGCAGAATATATGGGTCATTTATACTTTCACCAATGCCTTTAGGATCTTTGCGATGGAACGCGTATGGTGTTTCAGCGCATGTGCTCTCATGTCCTTGAAGCACATATACTGACAGTGCCCAAAGTTGAACACACTGTATAGTGTCTGAAATATCTTTGGCCCCTTCGGATACCAACCTTCGCTTCATTCTAGAGAGGCGTTAGTTTTCATGTCATATCTGTAATATAGTTTTGTTGTTTGCAATTTTCTTTTTTTTTTTTTCCTTTCAAATATGTATCCACTCTGAAATATAGTTTGTAAATTTTTATTCCAATTTATTTTCTTATATATATATGTATTTTTTTTTCATTTCCAAAATATTTATTTATACTTTCACCAATGCCTTTAGGATCTTTGCGATGGAACACGTATGGTGTTTCAGCGCATGTGCTCTCATGTCCTTGAAGCACATATACTGACAGTGCCCAAAGTTGAACACACTGTATAGTGTCTGAAATATCTTTGGCCCCTTCGGATACCAACCTTCGCTTCATTCTAGAGAGGCGTTAGTTTTCACTAAGGTTGGCTTTTGCTATGACTATAAATAAGGCTCAAGGCCAAACCTTGGCTACAAGAGCCTGTGTTTACGCACGGACAACTTTATATGTAGCTTTTTCAAGTGTGCGAACATTGGATAGCATACATGTAAAGATGACCCATATCTTCTGCTCCTTCAGATTTCAGTCTTCCATTCATTCTGAAGAGGCATCAGTTTTCACTAAAGTTGGGTTCTTGCTACAAGAGCCTGTGTTTATGCATGCAAAATCAAAGTTGTATTTAAACAACAATCAACCTTGTAAATTTGATTTTTAAAATGGTCGAATTATCGAAAGTGTCGAATTATCGATAGTGTCGAATTACAGTTTGTTTATTTATTTTTTAATAAGGTCCTCTTATCTTATCTGCAATATAGTTGTATTTTTCGAAATTTTATTTTCAATTTGTTAATTTTTTCTTTTTTTTTTCACTCGAATAATATTTATTTAAATCTAATAATTTTTATTTAATGCAATTTAATTAATAATTTATTTAATCCAATGTCTATAGTTTCTTCCCTGAAATTGCTTACCAACCATGAGTCAGTGTTTCCACAGTGTTAACAGTTGGAGTGTTAGAATGCGGAGAAGCAAAATAACTCCCTACTGAATTTCTCAATAGTCTTACTCCCAGAGGAATGCATCCACACCAGTTAACCTCTAGGTTGGTACTATTGTTATGCTTCTGAGAAGTTTTAATCCTAAGCAGGGTCTTTGAAAATGGTACACGTATGAAAAGCAGTTCGACTTTGCATGTACAAGTGTGCCAGAGCCCCGTTTGATTACTTGCGCTTGCTGGTGGGGTTGGACTTTTGCAAGAATCAGAAGCCATTGGAGCTTTTTTTTTTATTTTTTCAGAAAAAAGTGCCCAATGCGGGAATCGAACCCGGGTCGTAGCGGTCGAAAACCAACGGCTTAGACCATCCTTCCACCAACCCCCAGTAAAATAAGTAAATAAAAAGAAGACCAAAAATAAGTGATAATAGTTTATTGAATAACAAATAAAAAAAAATCTTTCAGGTGAAAAATTATAGGCATTGGTAAAAAAGTAAACAAGAGAAATAGCCTAGCGGTCAGGGGAGTGAGTCTTCCACGGCCTTTCCGAGGCATGACAGAAGACGCTCAAAAAAAAAGGTAAAATAAGAACCAAGCAGAGGAAATCTATAAAACTGAAAGCCAGGACAGGCATAAAAAGAAAATTCCAAGCATGTGAGGAAACAATTGATGAAAAAAAAAGGATTAAAAAAAAATACTGCAAAAAAGAAACCAGACACAAAAAGCAACAATTGAGTACACAAATACAGCATCAGCCTATTTATAAGATGAAAAAAAAGACAGACACAAAAATGGAGCTAAATTCAAATGAAAAACTATAACAAATTAATAAAAGAAAATAAGACCTAATCCAAATAATTTAATAAAAAAAAAAGCAACAATTGAGTACACAAATACAGCATCAGCCTATTTATGAGAAGAAAAAAAAAGACAGACACAAAAATGGAGCTAAATTCAAATGAAAAACTATAACAAATTAATAAAAGAAAATAAGACCTAATCCAAATAATTTAATTTAAAAAAAAGTCACACACTATTAAATTATTTGGATTAGGTCTTATTAATGAGAAAAAAAAGATGCCAAAAAAGATAACCAGATACAAAAATTGTGCTAAATTCAAATGAAAAACTATAACAAACACTTATAAAAGATAGAATAAAAGTAATAATTCAATCTACAATTCGAAAAATAATATAACCTGGTGAGTTCCCAGAAAAGGTTAACTTTGGTAGGCGGCGCTGTACGTTGACACCGCCGTACCTTCGAGCCGAACCAACGGCTTAGACCATCCTTCCACCAACCCCCAGTAAAATAAGTAAATAAAAAGAAGGCCAAAAATAAGTGATAATAGTTTATTGAATAACAAATAAAAAAAAATCTTTCAGGTGAAAAATTATAGGCATTGGTAAAAAAGTAAACAAGAGAAATAGCCTAGCGGTCAGGGGAGTGAGTCTTCCACGGCCTTTCCGAGGCATGACAGAAGACGCTCAAAAAAAAAAAGGTAAAATAAGAACCAAGCAGAGGAAATCTATAAAACTGAAAGCCAGGACAGGCATAAAAAGAAAATTCCAAGCATGTGAGGAAACAATTGATGAAAAAAAAAAGGATTCAAAAAAAATACTGCAAAAAAGAAACCAGACACAAAAAGCAACAATTGAGTACACAAATACAGCATCAGCCTATTTATGAGATGAAAAAAAAAGACAGACACAAAAATGGAGCTAAATTCAAATGAAAAACTATAACAAATTAATAAAAGAAAATAAGACCTAATCCAAATAATTTAATAAAAAAAAAAGCAACAATTGAGTACACAAATACAGCATCAGCCTATTTATGAGAAGAAAAAAAAAGACAGACACAAAAATGGAGCTAAATTCAAATGAAAAACTATAACAAATTAATAAAAGAAAATAAGACCTAATCCAAATAATTTAATTTAAAAAAAAGTCACACACTATTAAATTATTTGGATTAGGTCTTATTAATGAGAAAAAAAAGATGCCAAAAAAGATACAAAAATTGTGCTAAATTCAAATGAAAAACTATAACAAACACTTATAAAAGATAGAATAAAAGTAATAATTCAATCTACAATTCGAAAAATAATATAACCTGGTGAGTTCCCAGAAAAGGTTAACTTTGGTAGGCGGCGCTGTACGTTGACACCGCCGTACCTTCGAGCCGAACCAACGGCTTAGACCATCCTTCCACCAACCCCCAGTAAAATAAGTAAATAAAAAGAAGACCAAAAATAAGTGATAATAGTTTATTGAATAACAAATAAAAAAAAATCTTTCAGGTGAAAAATTATAGGCATTGGTAAAAAAGTAAACAAGAGAAATAGCCTAGCGGTCAGGGGAGTGAGTCTTCCACGGCCTTTCCGAGGCATGACAGAAGACGCTAAAAAAAAAAAGGTAAAATAAGAACCAAGCAGAGGAAATCTATAAAACTGAAAGCCAGGACAGGCATAAAAAGAAAATTCCAAGCATGTGAGGAAACAATTGATGAAAAAAAAAAGGATTAAAAAAAAATACTGCAAAAAAGAAACCAGACACAAAAAGCAACAATTGAGTACACAAATACAGCATCAGCCTATTTATGAGATGAAAAAAAAAGACAGACACAAAAATGGAGCTAAATTCAAATGAAAAACTATAACAAATTAATAAAAGAAAATAAGACCTAATCCAAATAATTTAATTAAAAAAAAAGCAACAATTGAGTACACAAATACAGCATCAGCCTATTTATGAGAAGAAAAAATAAGACAGACACAAAAATGGAGCTAAATTCAAATGAAAAACTATAACAAATTAATAAAAGAAAATAAGACCTAATCCAAATAATTTAATTTAAAAAAAAGTCACACACTATTAAATTATTTGGATTAGGTCTTATTAATGAGAAAAAAAAAGATGCCAAAAAAGATAACCAGATACAAAAATTGTGCTAAATTCAAATGAAAAACTATAACAAACACTTATAAAAGATAGAATAAAAGTAATAATTCAATCTACAATTCGAAAAATAATATAACCTGGTGAGTTCCCAGAAAAGGGTAACTTTGGTAGGCGGCGCTGTACGTTGACACCGCCGTACCTTCGAGCCGTTTTACACGAGTTAAAGCGAAGATTTTGGACATAGTGATTTTTACATTTCGATCTTTTATATTAATATATATACTTACTATTGCGAATTATTTTTCTAAAAACGAACATTATTTTTTTTTAATTATCTGAAACTAACCTAATTCAACTTATCTAAAACTAACCTTATTTAGCGATTAAACTAACATAATTAAACCTATTTGAATCTAACCTCATATACACTTTTACACTACCTTTTCATTTCAAAATTAAATTAAAATAAGTTTATATTAAATAATAACATTTTTAAAAATCGAATTTCTGGTTCACACTTTTGTATCTAATCAATTATGTATTTCTTTATTTCTCTCTATAAAAGTTACGCAATTGTAAACAAAAGAATTGATGATGATAAATGCAAAAAATCTACGATTGTAAAATAGATTAAATTAAAAAATAAAAATAACTGTTAACATTAGGAAAATAAAAACAGGCCTATGACACGAAGAAAAAAATAACGAAAATTTTGGTATATAGATTGTTATGTGTAGTTCAGAATCTTCGGAGGAGATAGCTCAGGACTTTACAATGGAAAACTCTGTTACGGTATTATCTATATAGATGATAATCGAGAAGGCGCCATAATCGTTTCTCGGCGTGCCGAGAGGAGACTAAAAGAGACATTGGATTTTCTCAATCTACCAGAACACACTGTTTAATATGTGCACAGAAGCGGTCTGATGAGGTCGACAGTGACGAAGAAGGAACGTCTGCAAGAAAAAGCACTCGCGTCGATCGGAAAGGGTAGGTAACGAAGAATTTGTCAAATGTCAAGATTGATGGAGACCCTGGAAAAAAATATCATGAGAGCCATAGACAAGAAGTTGGGTATTGACCTATTACAATTAGAACTTTCCATTAGAGCAACTATGGTCTCAAGCCTATGCCCTTTAGAAATACCAATTGATGACTGAGGCTATGAAGGAAAGCAGAAAAGGAAAGGCTACTGCTTTCCTCAGAAACCTGACACATGACTCTTGTGGCGTTCTGAGGTTCCTCTCTGATGAAAAGAACGTTGAATAGGACCAATTTTAAAGGCCAGGAATGATCGTTGGATTTGTAAAGACCCCTCAAAGGCACCTTTCGTGATGCACACGAGATTCCCTGCTCCCGTGATCTTTCGCGTCATCAGCACTGAAGGGGATGTCATGTCTCCCCGCTTCTTTGAACAGGGCTTCAGAGTGAACGCTGACACCTACATCAATGTCCTGGAGGCCGTTTTAAAGCCTTGAATGCACATGGTGGCCCCAGAAAGGAAGTTTTCCTTTTAACACAACTCAGTTCTAGTCTATAAGGCAAAGAAGACAGACTTGGCTGACATTTAACATCCCCAGGCACTGGAGATCCGAGTTTTACTCTATTCAGCAGCATAGACTAGAAAAAAATCTTCTCTAATATTTTAACCATCATCTGCTAGACCTTTTCAGGCCGAGTTAATACAAAATTAAACACCGAAGTGTGAGAGACCCTCGTAGACTTATTCCCAGGAAAAACCGATGTCATGAAAATTACTCCAAGACCAAATAACTCTTGTACCTCAACTACATATACGTTAAGAGTTAATTATTATGAACACCGAGACTGAAGGATTGTACACACAAGACCAAATTTTAGTCAGAATAGTGCACCCGACAACGCTCTCCGAGTAGAAGAACTCGACCCCTAATTTCGAGGCACCTATTCTTCATCACTACGTGGTACGCATTACAAGAATTCCAAATTTTTTAACCTCTACCTCAGCACTCTAAGACCACCTCCAGTGCTCCAGTGACGCCCAGCTACCCCCGATGCTCATATCAGCTTTCAAGTACTGCAAAGGCATCACAGGTATACCTGATGGGATGGTGGCGAAAGGTAGGGAGGCGCTATGCAGGCTGTCTAGATTGTCTCTGAACAGAAGGGGAAAGGAGGGTACGATTTTAAGAACCTCTACCTTTCCTGCGTCGAGCCAATACTAATATACTACGCTTCCAGGGCCTGGTGGCAGCGAAATAGGGACCACAAGGTGGCATCGGAAAGGGTGCATAGGACGGCGGCCGTTGGGATCACAGGAAGATACCATACTACCAGCACAGAGGCACTGTTGGTCCTCGCTGGGTTAGTCCCCCTGGGGTTGAACCTAGAGGAGGAGGCCATCAGGAAAAACATTTGATAGATAGGAAAGACGCCTTGTGGTGATAGAAGTGCCATGGAATGAAAGAGGGCCCCGAATAAACTAGCATCATTGAAGGAAATTAGTTGGCAGATAGGCTCGCGAAGGATGGTTACCAGAAAGGAATATCAGTGGATTACCCAAACCAAGAAAGAGGTGTATAGGAGAATCAGGGGGCACGTCCAGGACCTGTGGTTACACAGATTTAGGAACAGCGGAAAAAGAGGGAGGTATACAATTGGGTGAACACGCCCAAGTACTATGTAAAGGCTATGTCCCTCATACTTAGTGGTATCGGGACATGGATTCTTCCCCAGGAGTCTCCCCAGATTCAAAAATTAAAAGCAATCCTGATTGTGTCTGTGGAGAAAGGGATCTGGGAGCACGCTATTGTCCAAGCACGTCTTGGATTGTCCAAGAGTGGTGGGTGTGAAAGAGGAGAGGAGAAGAGCGGGGAACGCTATCGAAACTGAGCTGCTGATATTTCACAGCAAGCTTCTTGAGAAAGCCCACGACGTGGAAGCTGAACTTTATCTCAGCTGTGGGTGAACAGGGTCGACCGGTGGCCGCGGTCCCTGCTGGACACAGTAGATAGTTTCTCTATTGTGCTGTGACTGAAGGCCACCGGTATATAAATCCTTCTAGGTGCTTTAATCTGGGAGTTGGTTTTTCCAGTACCAAATCCGAACCCCAGTTTGGATCCCGTTGCTTGGCCATTGAGCAGGATAGCAGCTAAGGGAATGCTTAGCATGCCAGCTTATGGACCTAAAGATTTGGGAGGCCATCTGCTTCTAGAATGTATTGTTCAATTCTGCCCATATATGAGACAGTAAGACGGAATCTTAGGTATGTTATTTTAGCACACTATGGACATGGGGTTTTAGGGCAGTAGAATATCACATATATATTTGCATCGAGCACTGCTCTTCAGAAAACAATTCCCCACTGATGAACCAAGCCCTCTCATTATTTTTTATCGCAGTAAGGACAGTAGAGATGTTTGAATTATTTGTGAGAGAAATGCTTAATGGTTTTATATCTCATGTATAGATGCCCCTTTTATGTCTTTTAACTAAATATGTATCTAAGAAATAAAAGTATTTGAAAGCACTAATATTTCTTTTTCGCATAAATCAAACCTCTATACTGTCCTCACTGCGATGAAAAATATTGAGAGGGATTGGCTCCTCAATGGTGAAACCCTACCAGACCACTTCTTAGAGCTCTAATACTGTATTGTACTATTCTACACTGAAGGGTGAAATCTCAGAAATAGTATTCGGGTAAACTATGTGGACATAAGCTTTTAGGACAGTAGAATTACCTATAAATATTTGCATCGAGCAATGCTCTTCCGCAAACAGGTGCGTTATTGCTTTATATTAATTTATGCCTAACTTGTCCTTATTGTTTGAGGAAGTGCCTCGCTCGACGCAAATATTTATATGCAATTCTACTCTCCTAAAATCCTTTGTCCATAGTTTACCAATATAACACATATTCATTCCTGCCTTGGCTGCTTGCTGATTTTGGTAAATTAAGTTTACTTAAATACCATTTCTAAGATTCCACCCTTCAGTGCAGCGTATAAAATCAGAATAGTCCAATACAGTATTAGAGCTCTAAGAAACGGTCTGGTAGATTAAATTGGTGAAACTGCTGGAAGAGATCCACCACTGATGAGCCAAGCCCTCCCAATATTTTGTCATTGCAGTAAGGACAGTAGAAGTTTGTTTTGTGTATAAAAGAAACATTCAAGTTTTTAAATACTTTCATTTCTTATATATAGATGTGGCTTTATATAAATAATTATCCGTTGAATCTCAGTGGACCTGACTGAGGCGCCATTGTTCAAAAGAGGTTGATTGCTGCGACAGCAATTTATTCCATTTTGACTACCTAAAATCCACATTACATTATATCTAGCTCTTTTAAATCCAAAATCGGCGCTTTCTTAGATGGGTTTGCTGTTAATGTTTTTCTCAATTATCCCAAGTACGCATGGGATTAGTAAAGATAGCATATAATTATCTTTTCCATATATATGCTTCGCATATCAAGACTTTATACTTAAAATTATATAAAAGAGCTGTTTAAACCCATAATTATTTGATTGTGGTTCATTTTTATCTTGTAAATATACCAAAAATACCCACTTCTGAGACATTCTATTGTGCCTTTTTCCCGAGTACACGTGGTACATAGCATTATCAATAGAAGTTGCGCAACTTGTGCACAAGTGAAAAATGCTGTTTGAAAATTTCTAGTTAAAAGTTGTCAGAGCCCTGTCTATTTACCCGGATATACTGAAATCTCGGAGACCATTTACACCGAAAAGTGGTCAATTCTACCTTTTAAACATATACAGTCTACTCTCGTTATAACGCCACCATCCGGATGTTGCAAAAAAGCGGCGTAAGGCGAGGGTGGCGTTGTATCGAACACGTTTAAAATGTGAAATTTAAAGTTTCAATCAATTATTTGTAACAATTAATAATAACAATTTATATTTAAGAGTCAATATATAGAATGCAAAACCGGCATTAATTGATTAATATGATAAATAGAAAGCATTAATTTATAATTTATTCTCATAAAAAAATAATTACATTTTCTTGAAAAAGTCTGTGATCACAACTTGTGTTTTCTCTCCCTCACTTATGCCATAGACACGGTGTAACAAATCCGCAGATAGATTGACGTCGTCAGATGTTGCTCTCTTGGAGTGCTCAAGAAACAACAATAGTGATACTGATACTAGACTCTTGGAATGGGTATTTCGATTTACTATGGACATAAGGTTTGAGGTCTGTAGAATTTTACATACAATTATAAATTTATAATATTTCCATCGCAGTAAGGGCAGTAAAAATTGTTTAACTTTCAAAAGAATCATACGCTTCTATAATAGTTTCCAATTTTCATAACAGATGGCGCGCAAATGCTTTTTATGTAATAAAGTGCTTTCATTGGATAGCTCAGAATCTTGAATTCCAAGTTAAATGTTTTGTTCTCGTTTTTCACCAGTTTTTAGAATTATTTTATCCGATCGTTAATATGACACCTTATCATAGACTTCTGAATATTTAATTCCATATTTTCCATCTGATTTTGTTTTCAAATGAATCATAAATTGCGTAAAACAGATGGCGAGTTAATTCATAATGTTCATATTAAGTCTAAATGAACTTTACTTGTTGTTTGCGGAAGAGCAGCGCTCGAAGCATGTTTAGGAATTTATAAATATTTGTATTTCTACTGTACATAAGCTTATGTGCATAGTTGTTTAAAATCCCTTTTACAATAGTGTATCTTCAGTATTACTATAAAATAAAAACAGGAAAATACAAAAATTAAGCGGGGTGGTAGATTAAACTGACAAAACCGCCAAGTAGATTCACAAATGATGAACCAGGCCCTCCCATCAGTTTTATCATTGCGGTAGATATACTAGAAATTTGGTTGTTTTTAAAATGATCATAGGCATCATAAATAGTTGAAATTTCCTACAAATGAATATATTGTATTATTTTAGGTCCATACGATTTGTTAATTTGTTCCTTGATATGATTTGAGAAGTTTATGAATAGAAACATTTCTAGGCGAAGCTGACCTAAAATATATAAATGCCCCTCCTCTCTCTCCCGTCAACATAGATACAATAACTTTGCTATATATCTATTAACCATTTTATTCAATCTAGCAGACTCTGGTGGGGGTCAATGCCACAATAACATCTTTGTAAAATTCAGAATGTCACCAGGAGACCATGGTTTGGTTTATGGCTCTCGGCAGTCTAGGGAGAGCTTTGATTTCATGTTATCCGCAAGGGATGCGTAGAATTTATCCAAAGAGTTATTCAGCGCTCTCAAAGTGGTTAGTCAATTCTATGGGGGAGATATATGTAAATTTGTCACTTAACCGAGAGAGAGAGTCTGCAAGGTTGATGAGGCATTCAATCAATAAAGGCATAGTTCTGGCGTCGATTTTGATGCAAAATGCGACGTTTATTTTTTGCTAAAAATCTAGTATATGAATGAGGGTCACCCAGAGTTCGAAAATGGCACTGAATTTAATGAAACCTTTCAACGTCATATAATCAAGGAAGGGCATGGTACATCAGTGGGGAATCCTCCCATCGGTTTCGCCAGTTTAATCCCCAGACCGTTAAACTATTGTAATAGATGGATTCTATCATGTAGTTTGATTTTGTTGAAGAATACTGGAAATATTTTGAGCTAAGCTGATATTTTATTTTATTTTGTTTCTGTAACTCTATGTATGTGCTTACTTGGTGTGTTTTTAATTTATTTTGTTTCAGCGTTAATGGTTTATGGCATTTAATGTTATCATTTTATCTCATTTAAAGTCCATGCATGGCCAGACCAGGTCATGAATATTTTCGCAAAGGGTTTCCACGCCACCCAGGAGGTACCTGCTCAGCGCGTTAGCCTTTGTTTATAGTGGCGCTTCGCCTCCGTAGAAGCCCTATTCCACTCTTCTGGCACAACCAGAGCATCCAACTCGCTCTCGGCCGAGCTGATGGTCCAGGCCCTGCCAGGAACTGGTCTGCCGATGCTATGGACTCCATCTCAAAGATCAAAGAGTCGGGGGAGAGGAAGACAAAGCCTCAATATCTGAGGAAACAAGTATATTCGGACAGAGTCTCAAAGCAGACCCGCCTCCACCTCAATTCCCAACCGACTGGCCCATTGTTGGACCGTTGGAAACGAAATTTTTATAGCGTCCTAAAAATTCAATATATTAATATTTATATGAAATAAAAAATAATATGTATCTTTTTAAATTATATATTATCTGTTTGAGATATATTTAAAATATTCGCCATCATTTTGAATTCAATATGAAATAGAATTTGGAACAATAAGAATATGACTAAATTTTTTACTTCAATAACCTCAAAAATAATAAAAGAAATATTATTCAAACATTTGTTATTTATATAAAATGCTTTGAAGCTTCGAATATGTATATTTTAAAATATATAAAATGATGAAATGCGGAAAAAAATTGATCAAATTCAGACGTTTGCTCTCTCATTTTGCATTATCAAATATCAGTTGTCTTTCATACTTCACTATGAATATGCCTTATAGAGGAATACAAATAAAATTTACTGTCTATTCTCGATTTGAGACTGAGCTATGGGACTCGAAATTTCTGTTCCTAAACACAGTTAGGTCTTATTCCAGTGATCACCATAATCCTCATATCGCTGATATACACTGGTCCGCAAAATTAATGGAACAACATATTTTTTCATTTATCTCAAATTTTATTGAACATATATCAATGAAATTTTATACACAAATTTATTATTCCATTATTGATTAGAATACCCGAAATCAAAGAATTCTAACACGTATTTTATGCAAATTATCCGGTCAAGCAATGATCTTCTTGCAGTCAGTGCATAAATATCTTGGATATTGTTGTTAATATGGGGTGTGATCGCCTTTAACTGATAGGCAGGCTCTACATTGGTGACCCATACTGAGAATTAGGGAGTTTATCAGCTCCTGTGGAATCAACGCCCACACTTGTGTTAAGGCTGTTTCTAGCTCAAGAGTGTTTCTAGGAGGGGGTTGGAGGGATGAGATCCGCCGTCTTTGGTTGTCCCATACATGCTCAATGGGATTTAGGTCTGGGGATCGAGCTGGCCAATTCATCCGAGCAATTGCATGGTTTTGGAGAAAAGTGTTGACCACACCAGCCCTATGTGGACGGGCATTATCATACATTAGAAGAAAGTTTTCTCCCATTTCCAATGCTTGAGGCATCACATATGCTGCCAAGATCTCGTCCCGATACCTCTGTCCAGTCAGGGTTCCTTGCCGAAAAATATGGAGTGCTGTGCGACCGCCCAAGAAGATTCCAGCCCAGACCATAAAACCTTGGCTTCTGTAGGGATCCCTTTCAACCATATTCCAGTAGAGTTGCAGCACAGTAGAACAGTGATTCGTTGCTTCATCCTTTCGACACCACGGCAGTTTTCATCTTTGTGAGCAAGTGTTCGGTCAGGAATGAGCTGAAAAAAATAATCCTGTTTCGTCTGCATTGTATATGTTGGTTGGGTCATATCCGGAGTTGGCCAGCATACTGTTCAAATTTTTAAGGTGTTCATCAATGATAGCTGGAGAAATCGATGCGCCTTCCCCACAGAGCCGTCGTTGCGAAATATGGAATCTCCCTTTAAATCGCTGCAGCCACCCACTGCTGTACGTGAAATTTTCTGGTACGTCCAACTGCTCGCCAAGTTTTTTTTGCCTTTTCTCTTAGGAGGTCATCAGTAATAATAATATTATGGCACGCTTTTGGGTAAACCAGTTGAAGAGAGCGTCTTCCAAGTCACTAAATTTCCCGACTCTTTGTCTCTTTGAAGAACCAACAGTATAATTTTCCCACTTCTCAGCCTGAGTGAGAATATCACGGACAGTTGTTCGTGGAAGTGAGAAACACTCTCCAATCTCATTCTTCGACATTCTTGCCAACTGGCATATCTCCTTCTTTTCAATGGTGATCGACTCCAGTTTACACTTTTGGGAACTCATGATACGACAATAAGGTTGATGTGTTGACGTTAGCAAAGGATGAAGCGACTGTGTATCTCCCAGGCACAAGCAGGAAAAGGGTATGCTGGCTGTTCACACAATCTGTTGTGTCAACAGCAGGCAAAGTCCGGTGCCGCTGGCGGCAAAAAAAGACAGGAAAAGGGAAGTGGGGGATGAGGGACGTTGTGAGCGGCGCTATAACGAGTGGTTTTTGCTACTTGGGATACTAAAAATCAGCGGCGGAAGGCGAACAGCGAGGAAGCGGCGTTATATCGAGAAAAATACATTAATGTCGATTGGGACAAAACGAAAAAGCGGCGTAAGGCGAGGGTGGCGTTATATCGAGTGGCGTTATAACGAGAGTAGACTATATATATTTTGTATTTGGTTAGCAACTTTTAAAACAGCTAAAAATATCGAAGTTATATAATCATAAATAATTTCTGACATATTTCACCTATATGAAATTCACTATTAGCAAACTATATAAATGCGTATATAATTATTCTAAACCTTTCCATAGCTTTGTCTTCAATATTGTTATGACGCTTTTCAGCGGTCGTTGTTTGCGTACAAGGTTTAATGTAGGTTCATTGTGGATACAGCTTAGTTCGTTATACTTTATTGCCAGGAGCTGTTAATGGGATTGAGAACTAGGTACATTTAGATGGACTTGTCTCAAATGTCCGCTATCAGAAGGATCTTCCTTGTCAACGTTCCGCTCCATGCTGTCCACGTCCAGCCTGTGCTACACCACCTTGTAGGCCGCTCCGATGCCGTGGTCCTGGTACCGTCTTGCAGGATCATCCACAATCCTGGAGGCAACTCTCCGCGTCTTCCACTCTCCGCGGATGTGACCAGACTCTGACCTCCCCCCCGCACGAATGCCATTTTTTGGCACCTGTTCCCCTGACACATGGCCATCCCTCCGCAGCTGGAGTACACCCATCTTCCCCCAACTTTACTTTGGCATCTTGGCTTCTCAGATAGTTTGTCTTCCATTTTACAACATATACGAAAATATATAACACTCTCAAGAATCATACACCTGAATTATCTATCTATAAGAATATGATATCCAAACCATTGCTATAAGAATTGTATATATTCATTGTACAATATTCATAATAAGGTTTTACATGTATAGAAAGTATTTTTAGATTATAGATAAAATAACCTCGCTCACGCCCTGATTACTTAGGCTACATGTGAATGACCTCCTTTTTGAAACCACACTTTTCACCTATAAATCAGATTTCATATATAGTACCTATGACATATTAATAAAATAATTTCTAACATTTGAATTCTGTTAGAGACAGCAATTTTTTTGACAATAAATTAGACTTTTATTAATTATTTAGTCCCTTTGACATTTAAAAAATTAATTTCGTTATTTATTGCTTTCTAACATTTTCTTAATATTGTTACATCATGATTAATGGCGTATTTCTTATATTATTTTTAATATATTTGAAATTTAAATTATATATTTATTTATTTTTATATTCTATGATATTTATTTAAAACACAGATTATTTAGATTGTCATCATTTGTATTTAGGTACACGTGTGACTTCACTGCTCTCTTTGATGTGAGAAAATAAAGAAAGGATTCTGGTGGCTACTTAAAGAAGACTTATCTCGTTATTCCCTTTTATAAATTTGCAGGATGGTTGAAACACGCTCTGGTAAGATGCAAGACCCAGCACAGGAGAGAATCCAGGCTGAAGAGTCTGCCAAGCCGCAACCTGGTGCAACAATTGGTAGAGATGCTAGTTCCGACCCAGTTGTCCTGAATCCCAACATCGACATCCCCAAGTATGATGGAACGGAAGACCCTCGCCCATGGATTGAATCTCTTGAAGAAATTGGCTTCTTGTACCATTGGGCAGACTACATTATCTCTCGTTATGCCGCCATGAACATGACGGGAAGCGCTAAAACCTGGTTGAATTTACACAAGGCTAGTTTCACGAGCTGGGAAAATATTAAAATCCGCCTCATTCAGGATTTTTCTTTGGACGCGAATAAAGAAGAACTTAGAATGAAGCTCAACAGAATGCAACACTGGAATGAACCAGCAATCAGGTTCGCGGAAGACATTCTAGTGTCGTGCAACAAGGTTGACCCCGCAATGGAAGAAGAAACAAAAATTGAACATGTTATTGGAGGACTGAAAAAAGAGTACTCATTCGCGCTCTACCTGAACCCTCCTAAAACGACCGATGACCTTCTTGTCGTGTGCAAGAAAATGGATTATTTTGAAAAGAAGTATCGGGAACGTGTGGAGAAATCCAGAAACCTATATAACGGTCCACGCTATTCTAGACCCCAACAACAATCGAGGTACGTGCCGCCGACTGCCGCACGAAACTACCAGACCACTTCCAGGCCCCAAGCCCCTGTTTCCAATAATTACAAGAACGACTCCCCTCCTACCCCCAGACAGTATCGAAACAACTTTCCCCAGCCCTCTACCCCTAGACGTCCTTATAATCCTAACTTTGTGCCGAAACCAAACCTTCAGAGAAACACTTACAATAAAAGCCAAGAAGTGAGCAAAAATAGGACGGAAGATGGAAGACCAATCTGCTTTAAATGTAACAAGCCAGGGCACGTGGCCCGTTATTGTAGGGTCAAGTTTATAAGAATCCTAGAAAAGGATCCAGCAGATACCCAAGAGAAGGTCGAAGAAAAATGCCAAATGAATGAAATATCAGAGAAATCAGGACCTCGGCTTTATGCTGATGTATGTCATAGCACACAGACAAATATTCCTACCCGGAATAGATATTCCGTGTTGGAAGATTTAAACTAAGCGTCGCGCCTGAATCTGTCAATCAAAGCAAGTCGACCATAAACGGAATCAAGAAGTTGGACCCTAAATACAAATTAAAAATTAATGTGGACAAGATAGGGACTTTTGAAGCTTTGGTTGATACAGGTGCTGACCTCTCAGTGGTCGACCTCAGAACGGCCCTCGATACAGGCCATGGTATAAGTAAACTCGCAAAAATTTGTGCAGGACCCGATGGAAAAAAATTGGACATGGTAGGAAGTATATTTTTAAATATAAAAATTGATGACGAAACATTATCACACAACTTTGTGATATTGAAAACGCATTTACGGACATTAATTCTTGGGAGAGATTTCCTTAAGAAAATGAACGCAAAAATAGATTGTAAGCAAGAAACTATAAAATATGATTTGACGAATAATCATGACGAAATCAAATTTGAAATGTTGAAAATAAAGAGTGCCAAGGATTCCATTGTACCGGAATGTTCCATGAAATTGATCAAGGCATTGGTAGAAACAGAGGATGGAGAATATATTATCGAGGAGAGCAGCAAAATGTTTCAAACAAATGGACTTCGTCTAGCAAGAAGCTTGATCAATGTTATAAATAGGGAAACACACATCTGGATAACTAATCCGTATCCTCGACCGTTAAAAATAATGAAAAACCAAACATTGGCTTTTGGAAGTAGTCCAGCGAAAATAAATGTGAGTCGAGAAAGAGAGGTAGAAAAGAACGAAGAACCTAGATTCCAAATAAACGAAAATCTTTCACCAAAGGAACAGAAGGAGTTAAAACAAGTTTTAGAAAGGTATGGAGATCTTTTTTCATCGAGATTAGGGAGAACCAATTTGGCAAAACATCGGATAGACACAGAAGACGCGAAGCCAATTAAACACAAGCCTTACCGGGTAAGTGCTAAAGAACGAGATATTATAAAAGAGCAAATTGACGAGATGCTTACAGAAGGCATAATTAGGCCATCTTCTAGCCCCTGGTCTTTTCCAGTAATATTGGTCAAGAAGCGAGATGGTAAATACAGATTTTGTGTGGACTACAGAAAACTGAATAATGTGACAGTAAAAGATGTCTATCCGATCCCTAGAATAGACGAAGTTATGGATACTCTCCAAGGATCTACACACTTCTCAGCAATAGACCTCAGATCTGGATATTGGCAAGTTGAAGTCGAAGAAAGAGACAAAGAGAAAACAGCTTTCACTACAGCGCATGGATTATATGAATTCAACGTGATGCCTTTTGGACTTTGTAACGCGCCTGCTACCTTTGAGAGAAATATGGAGAATATGCTTGGAAATCTGAGATGGCAAATTTGTTTGTGTTATCTGGATGATGTTATCATATATAGCCCGGATTTTCCAACGCACCTCAAAAGACTTGAAGCTGTTTTTAGATGTTTTCGTGAATCTAATTTAAGGTTAAACGACAAAAAATGCCGATTTGCTTTTGAAGAATTGGAGATTCTCGGCTATATAACGAGCAAACATGGTATAAAACCCGCGGAACATAACATCAAAGCTGTCAGAAATTTTCCTCGGCCCAAAAAGGTCAAAGAAGTACAATCCTTTTTGGGAATGTGTTCATATTATAGAAAATTTATCAAAGACTTTTCAAAAATTGCTGACCCTTTGACCAACCTTATAAAAAAAGTGTATCATTTACCTGGACAGAAAGACAAGAGGAAGCGTTTCAAACCCTAAAAACAGCACTATTAAGTCCACCAATTTTAGGTCACTTCAATCCAAATGCACCTACCTATGTTCATACTGATGCGTCCAACATCGGCATAGGTGCAACACTTGTCCAAGACATCGGTGGTGAAGAGAAGGTGATCTCATATTTGAGTCGTACCCTAAGTAAAGCGGAGCAAAATTATTCAACCACTGAAAAAGAATGTCTGGCCGTTGTCTGGTCAATGTCAAAATTACGACCCTACCTTTATGGAAGACACTTTAAAATAGTAACAGACCATCACGCCTTATGCTGGCTCAAAAACTTGAAGGATCCAACAGGTCGATTGGCAAGATGGGCATTGAAAATTCAAGAATATGACTTCGATATAATACATAAATCGGGAAAGAAGCATCTGGACGCCGATGGCTTATCTAGGGGGCCCTTACCAGAAACTGATTGGGATGAGGATTTTGAAAGGCTATTTTTAAATCAAATAACAGACGAAGAGGATAAATTTATCGAAAGTGTTAAGAAAAACCTTAATGGAAGCAGGCGATCAATTGCGCAAAACTTTAAAGAAGAAGATGGATGCCTCTTTAAGAAAAACCCGAACCCTGAAGGCAGGGCGTGGTTGCTTGTGGTTCCAGAGAATAAAAAGAGAGAAATTATGAAAGAATATCACAATCATATGTCGAATGGCCATCTGGGCGTCGCCAGAACCATGTACCGAATAAAGAGTAAATACTTTTGGCCATCCATGCTAAAGGATGTCTCAGAATTCGTTAAGACGTGTCACCTTTGCCAAAGTAGGAAAGGCTCAAACCAATTACCTTCTGGACTACTACAGCCCATCCCCCCAGCCAACTTTCCTTTCGAAAGAATTGGAATTGACTTTGTTGGTCCACTACCATCTACGAAAAACAGGAAAAAATGGATAATCGTGCTGACGGACTACTACACTAGATATGCAGAAACAAGAGCAGTCTCGGAAGCAACAGTGAAAGAAGTTTCTAAATTTCTAGTAGAGGATATTTTTCTTCGGCACGGAGCCCCACAATATCTTATTAGTGACAGAGGCTCTCAATTTACCAGTAATTTAATGAAAGAGGTGATGAAAACGTGCAAGATTAAACATTGCTTCACAACGAGCTATCATCCCCAGACTAATGGATTGACAGAGCGGTTAAATAGAACATTGATCAATATGCTCAGTATGTATGTGAACACTGATCAGAAAAATTGGGACGAAATACTCCCATTCATCACTCACGCTTACAATACTACAATTCAGGAAACCACAGGATATTCTCCCTTTTTCCTGATGTTTGGAAGAGAACCCACGTCTCTTTTGGACGACAGGAATATCTCGGTGGACATTGACAAAGATGATTATGATGAATACATAAAACATCACTTAGACAAAATAAACAGAACAAGAAAATTAGTTATTAACAACACAATAAAGACTCAAGAAAGAATGAAAAAGAACTATGACAAGAAACACATGGAAAGAAGCTACGAACCAGGAGAATTAGTAGCAGTTTGGACACCAATTAGGAAAATAGGAAAGTGTGAGAAACTACTGAGAAAATATTTTGGCCCATATAGAATATTAAAGAAGCTGTCTAACGTAAATTACTTAATTGAGCCAAAAGATAATCCTGGCCAAGACCCATTGATTGTCCATGTCTCAAGACTCAAACCCTATTTTGAGAGAATTGATGAGGTAACTCACGAGGACGTGACGACCTCTGGAGAGGGGGAAGTGTTACATCATGATTAATGGCGTATTTCTTATATTATTTTTAATATATTTGAAATTTAAATTATATATTTATTTATTTTTATATTCTATGATATTTATTTAAAACACAGATTATTTAGATTGTCATCATTTGTATTTAGGTACACGTGTGACTTCACTGCTCTCTTTGATGTGAGAAAATAAAGAAAGGATTCTGGTGGCTACTTAAAGAAGACTTATCTCGTTATTCCCTTTTATAAATTTGCAGGATGGTTGAAACACGCTCTGGTAAGATGCAAGACCCAGCACAGGAGAGAATCCAGGCTGAAGAGTCTGCCAAGCCGCAACCTGGTGCAACAATATATATCCAGACATTAACCCCATGGTTCCATTGCCTGATATTACTAGTGAAGACATTTGGTGTACCTAAAGTATGAGTAGTCACAAACCTCTTACCACCGTGATTTTCATGACCAGTACTGTATGTACAAGAAGTAAAAACAAAATATACCTTTTACACATACACAATCACTTTATTCTTCAAATAAAAGACACTTCGACCAGACAATAAAAATATTTACTGGTCCAAGTGTCTTATATTTGAAGAACAATGAATGCCGGCCAGGCAGCCTCTATCTTTACGACAATCACTTTGAATGTGTTATTAATATTACACTGATTTTATCAAGTCGCCGTATAGAAAATAATTTTAAGAAACAGAGTCCAATTGCTAGATGCTATCCAGCTACCAGAATTTCAAGAACTACATGTAGGAATATCACCACACAGTCATCAAATACAATCAATCTTATAATCTTAATAATGTTCCTTGAGAATCTTGTCAGATATCATCTCTATCATAGATGAACCATTAAATTAACTTTGTAAAAAAATGTTTCATTTTCTGGAATTATAAATCAATCATATCCCAACATCATATGAAATTGTGAACATGATTTTCTTATTTTCATAGCTTATAACATATTTAAAATTTATATCAAATTTATTTTAGTTTGTAAAATTATTCAGTTTCCTGGGACACGAGTCTTCAACAATTGGTCAGTTCTAGGGCCCTAGCTTTGCTGGCGCCATCAGGTCAGATCCGATGGTGGGGTTAGTAAAAGCTAGAAGTGGAATAGGACTTCTCAGGACCATTTAGGGCTCCTGGGGGGTGAACCGCCAAAAAGGGTAACGCGCCGAGGCAGGTACTTCCAGAGTGGTGAGGAAACTCTGCCGGATAAAAGTTTATTTTTTCAGGAGATACCTTTTATCCAAAATAATATATATATATTAATAATGCATTGATATATATATAATAGAAATATAATTTATTTATTCCCAGTTGCAAATAAGACACGCTATATCCGATCTGGGTAATTGCGCGTGAAACTATTTACAATAATTCATATTGTAGTAGAGTAGGTAACAGAATTGTCAAAAATAAAATAAACAATTAAGAAAAAGAGCATTGAATAAACATATACACTAAAAAAATAAGCAACAACATAAGCAGATAAAAGAAATCTCAAGGTAGTTATTTACAATATGTTAAGTAATGATGGATGTTGATTTAATGAAGTTATCTGTAATAATTAGTATCGTGGAGAGAGAAATTTGATCAAGTTGAGCTATTTACAATTAGTTATATTCTAAAGTAACTTATCAATTATTCACAATTATGTAAATCAAGTCGCGTAGTAGTGTATTCCCTCAAGCTGCATGAAGCTGTCTATTTATAATAAAAAGTCTGCAGAACCTATTCAATTTCATATATCTTTCCCTATTATAAACTATTTGACCCAGATAGGTTCTTTCCATCTTTCTCTGCTGTCTTAGGTTTGACACCAGTGGGCATGAGTTCAGAATGTGTTCAGGCGTTTCTTCTTCCGCTCCACAAGAGCATCTGAGCGAATCTATTTTTCTAATTCTGAAGAGATATGATTTGAACTTACCACGACCCGCAAAGAATTGAACATGGTAGAAATTTGGTTTGACAAATTTTGGTATTTTAGAGGAGATGAAAAAACGTTTGAAATTATTGTTGGATTCTTCATAGTATTCCTGTAATTTTCTTTCATTATAGTTAGCAATTTCTTTTCTGTTTGATAAATTAAAGCTATTGTAGCCTATTTCATTTTTCAATATGTTGGATTCTATGTAATCTGTGAGTTTTGGTATTTGTGTTAGTATATGTGTACAGTTTGACGATGTTGTGGTATAGGCCTGTATTCAGTGTTGTAGAATATTATACTGCAGGGAATTTAGCTTGTCTTTGGCTACTTGCTTATAAATGGAAACCATACGAGGTGTATTCAAAAAGTATCGCGACTTTTGAACGTATATTCGAATTTTGATCTTTTTGTGGCTTTATGTTGGTACTCATGTCTCTCACTTATGCCGACAAGCTCGGCCATTTTGAATGTTCACTTAATTGTTGACAGCTGCTTTGCTTGCAGGTGTTTTGGATCGTCTTCGATTTTTACCTATTAAAAAAAAATTGGATCAAAGAACCTGTGTATCAAATTTTGTGTGAAAAACGAAATTAAGTGCGCGGATGCATTCCGAATGTTAACTGTGGAATACGGAGAAGCTACCTTGGACCGAAGCAACGTTTATCGGTGGTACAAAATGTTCTCAGAAGGCCGAGAAGATGTGAACGACGAAGAGCGTGCCGGACGCCCGAGCACTTCAACAACAGACGAAAAATTAATGAAGTGGAGAAAATGATATTGGCCAATCGTCGAATCACCGTTAGAGAAGTTGCTGAGGACCTAAACATATCGATTGGCTCATGCCATTCGATTTTTATCAATGATTTGGGCATGAGACGGGTCGCCGCGAAATTCGTACCAAAATTGCTCAATTGCGACCAAAAACAGCATCGAATGAACATTGCTAATGAGATGTTGGACTCTGTCCGCGACGACCCAAATTTGCTCCAGAGGGTCATAACTGGTGACGAAGCGTGGGTTTATGGTTATGACGTGGAAACCAAAGCTCAATCATCTCAATGGAAGCTGCCGCACGAACCAAGACCGAAAAAAGCGCGCCAAGTTCGGTCGAATGTGAAAGTTTTGCTGACAGTTTTCTTCGATTGCAGGGGCGTGGTGCATCATGAGTTCTTGCCACAGGGTAGAACGGTCAATAAGGAATATTACCTGCAAGTTATGTGCAATTTGCGCGAAGCAATCCGCCAGAAACGCTCGGATTTGTGGAAGAACAAAAATTGGCTTTTGCACCACGATAACGCCCCTGCTCACACATCGTTGCTTGTGCGCGACCTTTTGGCCAAAACAACACACTAATGATGCCGCAGTCACCGTATTCCCCAGAACTGGCCCCCTGTGACTTTTTCTTGTTCCCTAAACTGAAGAGGCCCATGAAAAGACGACGTTACGCTACGCTTGACGAGATAAAGACGGCATCGAAGGAGGAGCTGAAAAATATTTTTTTAAATGATTTTTTGAAGTGCTTCGAAGATTGGAAAAACCGTTGGCACAAGTGTATAATATCTCATGGGGATTACTTTGAAGGGAACAAAATAGGTATTCATGAATAAATAAATAATTTTTGAGAAAAACACAAATGTCGCGATACCTTTTGAACACACCTCGTATATGCTACACTGAAAGGTGGAATCTTAGAAATGGTAGTTAAGCAAACTATGGACATAAGTTTTCAGTACAGTTGAATTACATTCAAATATTTGCATCGAGCAATGCTCTTCTGCGTTCCGCTCTTTCACCCTTCAGTGCAGCATATAAAAGCAGAATGATCCAATACAGTATTGGAGCTCTAAAGAAGCGGTCCGGTAGATTAAATTAGCGAAACCGCTGGGAGGGTTCACCACTAATGAGCCAAGCCCTCCCAATATTTTTTCATCGCAGTAAGGACAGTAGAAGTTTGATTTATTTGTGAAAAGAAACATCAAATGTCAGCAACAATAAGATGGAACGGATCACTTACAGAATTTTTAAAAATACAAGCTGGTGTTCTACAAGGTGAACCCCTGTCACCTTATCTGTTTATCCTTTTTCTAAACGACTTGGTTTCTCTGTACGATGACGCTGATTTGCCAAGTATTTATTTACCGAATTATGGAAATATACATATCCTTCTGTTCGCAGACGACATCGTACTTCTCGGAGAATCCAAGATAAATTTACAAAAAAAGATCAATGTACTCAGAAAATACTTCGAAGATAATTTTTTAACGCTGAACCAGAGCAAATCAAAGGTTATGGTGTTTAGAAATGGAGGTCGAAAGGCCAGATCGGATGTTTGGTTCTGGGGACAATTGCCTCTCACTATAACATCTAAATACACGTATCTGGGTTACCAGCTGACAGCGTCAAACTCAACTCAACAGGCGGCAAAGCATTTTAAAAACAAGGCGCTAAATGCTATTAATGCGGTCTGGGCAATATTGACTAAAACAAGAATCAACTCTATCAGATCCTCACTCAAGCTCCTAGACTCAATGGCTCTGTCAACCTTGCTCTACGCAGCTCCAATTTGGGCAAACAACCAAAAAAACTTGGTTGACAGGGTACACGACAATTTTTTACGGAGACTTTTAAATTTACCCAGATATACTCCTGGTTTTATTCTACGTATGGAGTGCGGAAGAACGTCACTGGGAGTTACGGTGCTGAAACTTACACTCGGGTTCTGGCTTAGAATTCTAAAAATGAACAGCTGCCGACTCCCTCATATATGCTTAGCTCAACTATATGAGATATCAAGAAATAGAAATATATATATTGGACTCGCGGAAAGTTTGGCCAACATACTCAACTCAACAGGATTTTCTTGGTTAATTAAACTGCAACGATGCAAGGATTATCTGGCAAGAAATACCATTAATAACTAAAATTGCAATAGAACAATCTATTCAAAGTGACCAGGCAAAAATAGAGAATTCTAAATTGTACCTTCACTATAAGTATTTACACAGTTCATTCCGAATTGAAAACTATTTACTTAGCAACTTTCCATTCCCAGTAAAACGCTATATCGCACAACAGAGAATACTATATTCGTTTTTCAAGGAAAACCATACAAAAATTTTCAGGGAGGGTGATGGGATTTGTGATCTCTGCAAAGAAAATATGGAAACTGAACTATCTCATTATATCTATGAATGCCAAGATATTAGCGAGGAGAGAGGGACATTCTTTTCAACGGTAGACACCAGCCAACTTAGGTCAATCCAAACGATGTTAACCAGTGCCCAAACAAGTAGACTAGTTGCTCAGGCCCTATATAATTTTTACAAGGCAGTAGGTGTAAAGAGGGAGAAAAGAGAACTCGGAAGCTATTGTTCTTACACCTCAGAATGATGACGAAACATCGAGGGGCCATCTTGTTGGTCGACGATGAGATTGCGGAGCTGATGATAGGGATGGCTGTGCTGGAGTAAACCTCCTCTTTGTGTCTGGATGCGATATTTATAGCGAACTAAATAACTTAGTCCCTATTTCTGCTTCGCGCTTATGGAATTGAAGACTTGAGGCGATGGCGTCGACCTTTCATATTAAATCTTACTTTTCCTTATTACTAATAATTGTATATAGTTGCGGAACTACTGGTTTCCTGTGCTGCTCTTTTCCTGATATTGCACCTTGTACGGAGAATCTGTATAAGACTAACGTCTTAATAAAGGCTTTGTGTGTGTGTTATGACGTGGAAACCAAAGCTCAATCATCTCAATGGAAGCTCCCGCACGAACCAAGACCGAAAAAAGCGCGCCAAGTTCGGTCGAATGTGAAAGTTTTGCTGACAGTTTTCTTCGATTGCAGGGGCGTGGTGCATCATGAGTTCTTGCCACAGGGTAGAACGGTCAATAAGGAATATTACCTGCAAGTTATGCGCAATTTGCGCGAAGCAATCCGCCAGAAACGCCCGGATTTGTGGAAGAACAAAAATTGGCTTTTTCACCACGATAACGCTCCTGCTCACACATCGTTGCTTGTGCACGACTTTTTGGCCAAAAACAACACACTAATGATGCCGCAGCCACCGTATTCCCCAGATCTGGCCCCCTGTGACTTTTTCTTGTTCCCTAAACTGAAGAGGCCTATGAAAGGACGGCGTTACGCTACGCTCGACGAGATAAAGACGGCATCGAAAGAGGAGCTGAAAAAGATTTTTTTAAATGATTTTTTGAAGTGCTTCGAAGATTGGAAAAACCGTTGGCACAAGTGCATAATATCTCATGGGGATTACTTTAAAGGGGACAAAATAGGTATTCATGAATAAATAAATAATTTTTGAAAAAACACAAAGGTCGCGATACTTTTTGAACACACCTCGTATAGCTTGGAAGGCACAGAAAACGTCTGAGAAAGGTATCCTGGATTCTATCTAAGATTAAGGCTTGATCATGTGCCCAGATTGGAGCCGCATAGAGTAGGACTGTCAAGATCATAGAATCCAACAATCTCATACTTGCATGGAAGGATTTGAGCTTGGACTTCAGAATAATCTCCCCCACAGCACCCATCGTGGCCATGGTCCTGCCTCTATAATTTAAGGCCACTTGAGTGAAAGAAATCGAAGGGGTGAGCGGGTAGCCCAGGTACGAATATTTTGATGTAACACTTAAAGGACTTTGACCCCAATACCATCTTTCTGAACGCGCCACCTTTCATCCATTACGGAAAACCATTATTCTTGACTTCTGAACCAAAGTTCAGAGTTAGTAAGTTAGTTTCTAGATAGGTTTTCAGTGTATTGATTTTCAATTGAAGGTTTATTTTAGAATCACCTATCAAAACAATATCGTCGGCATAAAGGAGGAGGTGTATGTTTCCGAAATTGGGTAAGTATATTCCTGACAACCCCGAGTCATCAAATATTTTAATCAAATCATTAATAAAGAGTAGGAATAGGCATGGGGATAGTGGGTCACCTTGGAGCACCCCCGAACGAATTTCAATTAATTCAGTGATAGAATTGTTCCAACGAACCGCAGCGGTCATGTCTTCATAATAACATTTAATTAAGTTGACAAATCGGTGATTCAGTTCTATTTTGACTAGTTTTGTCCATAGCAATGCGTGAGGAACCGTGTCAAAAGCTTTTTTTAAGTCTACGAAGAGGGAGTAACATTTACCTCTTTTCTTCCTTAGGGCAAGTTGGATTACAGATATGAAAATATGATCTTGACATGAGTGAGCAGAATTTTTCTTATTATATATATTTATATCCTTTATATATATTTAAAAGTATTTAGATTGTGCATTTATTTTCTATTTTTCACGAAAATATTTTTCCGACTATAGAAAAAAAAGGGGTTATAGTTCAAGTGTGCCATTAGTGAAACGAGAATATAAGTAAAATCAAATGTATTTTAAAGGACAGTTTTCACTTGCAAAATGATCATTTTTACTATTAAGCAACTATCCGGTAATATGACACCTCTCCCTAAAGGACACTTTAGCTCTGCAATTAGGTGTTGTCCTTTACAGAGAGGTTCTACTGTACTTGGTTTAAATCTCCTGGATATCAATCAAACAAATGCTACAGGTTTCTGGAGATGTGTTTATTTATCTTTATTAAACCTAATCTCGAGCTTTCGGCCATCTCTGCCCTGGAGTACATGGAAATATCTTTCACATATGTTTCTATGTACTCCTGTAGACGGGCAAAGATGCCCGAAAGCCGAGATTAGGTTTAATAAAGATAAATAAACACATCTCCAGAAACCTGTAGCATTTGTTTGTATTGCATGTATCTATAAAAAAGATATTGATATTTTTGAATTGGAAAAATAAATCCTATGCGCAAAGTTCGCCTCAAGATCAGCAGCCCCAAATCTAAAAACCAAAGAAATCTTTACCGAAACAAGCTTTCAAAAACTGACTCCCCTATTTGAATCCCATTTAGTTTTAAAATCCTCTGACCTTACTGAAATTCTATCTAAAATTCTGAGAGAACTTCGGGAAATAGAGCTATCACTCCTTAGAAGCGACATGGTATATTCAATAGAAGGAAAATGGAAGCTTGTTCTTCACACTCAACTGCAGAAGGAGCTACAGCTTTGGCATCCGAGCTACAAAAAAAGTCCCAGCCAACCGCTCCTGTATCCAATATCTCATAAGAACGCGTATAACTAGAACACGGGCTGAGCCTCTCGAGAAGATCAGGCAACAACAGTCTTGAATGAGAGGATTCTAACTTTACGTGGAAAGATTTAGGCTGCAAGCACAGTACAGAGGTTGGTGTTCTCGTGAACATATCCTAGGTTTCATAAATATTGCCGAGTTACTAATTAAGGACAGTATTGGAGGTATCTGCGCGACACGGTGAGTTAATGATAGAAGGAGTGACTTGGCTCTTCGTTCTCTCTGGTCGGGGGCCGCTGCTCTTTTATATAGTATAGTGTCGTGCGTACACATGGCGTGCACTGTAGATAGGTACACCAGATGGGTGCTATAAGGGAACATGGGACCGCCTGAAACACATGGGGTAGACACGTGGAGACTTCCCTCATTGTGCGCGAATCAGTTTCGAATGTTTGTCACCCGCTCTGATCTCCCTTATCGTACTTGAGGCGCATATACCCGCTCGTACTCGACTGTGGCAGTCTCGACACCACAGTCTTGCGTACATGGTAAAGCTGCGCCTCGTTCCTCAGGGCTGAGGGGTCATTCTACTAATGGTTGGCTCTCAGGAAGTATCTCCCTAAACTATAAGAGGGGGGGGGGGTAGAGTATCTGCACGCAGGAAGTCAGAAACGGCTCCTACCTGAACGAACGCCAAACTGGCAGCGTCTTAAGCGTCTCCTGAAAACGTAAGTGGTCATTAGTTTCAATAAAGAGCTGATACAGGCCTGGAAATATAGAACAGGTTTTGGTGGTAGAGGTTGAAAGTTGAAGCAGGTCCCTGGGGTTTAGGCTTTAACAATGTGACTTACCAGGCGTCCACCCAGGGACACATTCGGTAACTTGCTTGACATGGACGTGAAACATGAGATGTTAAATCCAAGTTTGGCATCAACATCCATCTTGGCTAACCTGGGTGAGAATCTTCACTTCGGAGAACTATTCATCTTCATGTGGAACAGGCATCTCCGAGGAACTGGAACACACAGCCTCCTCCCTCTCTCTAGCTATACATACTTACTCTCTGGGCTCCACCATTGAAGAACAGAAATACACACGTTCCTTTATATCATTCTTTTATACACAATACATAGAAGATGAAATGTCTTACGAGTTCCATTTATAAAGCCCGAGTAAGAAATCAGAAATTATGTTTTCCAGGTAAAAAGAAACAGTTCACTCAGCGATACTTTCACACAGAATCCCACTTCTAACAACTGCAGCTGTTATACCACCGGTCAAGTCAATACAACAGCAGCGGTCTGGACTAAACTGATGGCTTCACTACTGATGAGCCATGCATTTCCCCCAATATCTTAAATTTCTGTGAAGAAAAATTTGTAAATGAAAATATTTGATACAATAATATAATAGTTCGAAGTATTTTCAATTTCTACTTACAGATTGCGCGCAATGTATCTTCATTTAACGCCAAATATTTATAGAGTGGCGTGTAAGTGCGATGTTTGAAATGGGTATTTTCAATTATATTTCAGAATCCCGTTTATGTTGACAGAATATTACATCGAAGTGGCAACTTCTTTAAGCAGATCAAGCTAAACAACAGCAGAAACCGTGATATGTGGCCACTAACTGGACCAACCAGTTCTTTGCTAACCTGCCGCTCTAGCTACAGCTACCTCACGGCCTTGCCCATCTTTCCCGCGTTTCGACGTACCCCTGCCTCCAATCCGTTCTTGGCGCGTGCTGTACCTACAGGTTCCTGTCTTTATAAAGCTTGAGGAAGAGAGACTAGGACAAATTATCTGGCTTCATATAGAAGTGTATCGTTCTGGTGATATTGGTTGGATGAAGGATCCCGATAAGGATGTCGCTGAATGAGACTAGTGCAGGGGTCGGCAATCTTTTGAGTCGGAAGAGTCATAAATTACGATTTACAAAATATCAGAGTTTTTAAAGAGCCACAATATTTTTTGCCAAAAATAAATAGTACACAGCATAAATAATATTTGCGTATGGAACTATATAAAGAGCCGCAGTTTCTCATCCAAAGAGCTGCATGTGGCTCGCGAGTTGCAGTACCCCTGGACTAGACTCAGACAGTAAATAGGAAGCTGGCAGCACCATAGTTAGCCGGGATGTGAGCTGGTAGCACCATAGTTAGCCGGGATGTGAAGGATGGTGTTTCCAGTAGAACTGGTTGCTATAAAGGATAGTACATGAGAGAGGATGTGTTTCCCAGAGAACTCAATACTCGGATTGCAGGTCTGCGCTGATATCCATTGGCATGGAGCATGGTCAGATTGTGGAGTCCACTTCGGCGACCTCCACAAAGCTCACCCACAGTACCTAATAGAAAGCTGGTGGACAATGATGAAGCTGCCTCGACAAGAGCGAAGTGGACGTCGAGCATTCATCATGGGGGGGGAAGGAAAAACAAACCCACCTTGAATATCAAACAAGCCAGAAAAAACCTTCTAAAGAACAATTTCCCCAAGGACCTGAGGACCCAACGACATCATTATAAATTATAATTGTAAATGAACAAACCCTGTACATCCCCCACAGTATATTGTAAATATGATGATCTAGGTTGCTCTTTTTGAGCGGCACCTAATAAAGTTATTTGGAACTGGATTTATTGTGTGAAAGAAACATATGCACAAGAATTTGTCGTTTTAGATACTATTCAAATAGGGCCAATACTTAGCTAATTTGCATATTTTGGGGAATAGGAAACAATGATAATAGTGATGATTTAACTAACACAGTACAACCTTCCTGTAAAGGACACCTAATTGCAGAGTCAAAGTGTCCTTTAGGGAGAGGTGTCCTCTTACAGGAGAGTTGCTATATTGTAAAAATGGTAATTTTGCAAATGAAAACTGTTCTTTGTGAAGAGGTGTCCGCTAACGGGAGTGTCCGCTAAAGGGAGGTTCTATTGTATTAAACAACATTATTACTAACTCCGCCTTTGCCGGTCCCAAGCCCGGATGAAAAAGGAGGAGGGGGAGCAGTAACAAGCTCGGTAAAAAACCTGGGCTCAGCTAGCCCGGCTGATAGTACCCTGTAAGGGTTCCTGACCCAGGGATACAGGATGGGCAGGGTTTGTACTCCATGTTAGGAGCGGCTGCACATGGCGTCTGTTCCTCATGTCAGAGGCGGCCATTTCATATTGGAGCTAAGTCAGCCTGCCACTGAGTAGTGCTTCCAGTCTTAATGACAAAGACAGACGCATTCTACTTCACCCAGTCATGATGGTTGTCAAGTCTCAAGCTCTACAAGCTTGGTACCCTAATATGATTGAGTGGAGATAAGAAAGAAGAAGACATTATTACTACGTTACTGATGAAAATAATAAACCTATGTTGAAAGCAATTGCTAAACAAACATTTATGTGGGTAGAATCCTTGAGGATAGTTCATTATTCAATAAGTGGTTGATAAAAGAAAAAACGAAACAAGAATCAGAAATAGGTATTAAGTTAGGTGACTGTTAAAAAACAATCAATTATCAGTTTTATTTTTTGCTGAGTCATATGAACGGATGATTGTCTTCTTGTTTTTTGACCATGTTTCTGTCATTCCTGCCCATGGTACGAGGATATCTACGTAGAAGATGTTCCCTTGCTCTATATTCACTGTAAGGTAAGATCAAACTAAGTCCTTGTAAAGGTCTTAAGGTTACTTCTCGACGGATAAATTCAGACATTTCTGGATCCTCCAATGCTACAAAAGCAGAAGCTGTACCATTACGGTAAACTCCAACATTTCCAAATTTCCAGAAAGATTCTTTAACAGTTTGATTATTCCAATCTTTAGGAAATTCTACATAGAATACATGATCTCTTTTTGGAATGACATTGTCATTTTCCATGTCAATAAAAGGAATATCAGGACTTTGTCGCATATAGATCTTGTTAATATAGGGTTCTAAAGAACGAAGATTGAATGCTTTGTTATAACGGTTTCTTGACAGGTATTTATTCATTGCTAAAAATGCTACTCCAGTTACGAATGCGTCGTACCCTGCTTCATGAAGTCTTTCGTTTTTTAGCGTGTAATTCTCAAATCCATCCAATGGATGGATATCTTCAATATCAAATGGAGGTTTTTGAAGCGATCGCATTAATTGAGTGAGTCCTGTACTTTGGATGAGTGATTTGAAAGGTTCTGTGGATGCCACGTATTTGGTGTCAATTACATAGGGAAATGTATCTTTGAACATGCATTTGAATTCATGATATTTCTTAGGCAAGGGTCCTATAAACTGTCTTAAAATGAATAGAATGTCAAATAGCATATTATGACCAATTATTAGTTTCCTTGATTTGGTTAACAATTCGACAACCTTACAGAATCCAACAGAATCTTCTAATTTGTTCAAATCTTCTTCTTGAATTTGTTTAACATCACGCCAGATGGTATCTTTTGATGTTTTGCTAACCACCAGATAACTTTCATAGTCATCATTTTGTCTTGTGGATACCAGAATTTGTCCTGGATATTTGAGTGGCACAGATTCATAGATAAGACGTCTTAGAAAGCTATTACAAGGATTCAAACTGAAACTATCTTGTTCTTTAGTGACAAGAAGCTTTTCAATCTCATTAAGTACATTCTGCAGAAAAGCTTTATGTTGATCAGGAACTGATATTGTATTATGAGGTGCTTCCTCCCATAGAAGTTGCCTCATATCTTCTTTCTGTCTTTCTTGTAATTTTTCCTTCTGGAACATATAGGAACGTATAGGGAGATAAGAAATTCCCCCAGAGATAAGTTTATTGAAGTCAAATCCATGTCTGGAAAGAAATTCTAAACCAGATGGTGAGAATAAGAAAGATTGTTCTTGACTATTATCATTCAATGGTCTTGGATAAATATAAAAATTGAAAGCTTTATAGCCATATCTATGATGGTATGGATCATATCTAAAAGTACAAAGTCCAAATTGGATAAGTAATGCGTGAAAACTTTCTTTTGTGAATTTATGGTAACGGTCTTCAGGAGTATCCCAATAATTTAAGGATCTGGTAACAGGAAGACCTGTAAATTCACAATCAAGACTTATAAAATCCGAACAAACGATTGAATTTTCAATCAGAGGCAAAGTTTCCTTGAAGTTGAATCTTGTTACTTCCATTGATATTTGTTTGTTCCAATTTTCCCACTTTAGGACGAACAAATGCTGGAAAAATTAGTTCATTCCGGGGGGAAAATAAAACAAAACAGTTTCTCAACTTTTTTAAAATTAAAAAAGTAAATAAAACTTGATAGATTACATGAAACACTTTACTTTTAGTTGCCTCGGTGACAATTCTTTTTCATTATCAATTCTTATGACACACTGTTTTGAAATTAATACAAATTAATGAAACTTTTGCAAATAAAATGAGCGAATTATGAATAACTTTTCAATATATCTTTAAAATAATGATAATATCTTCTTTTTAATATCTATCATTTAATTAATTTTATTAACTACTTTCCATCTTCAATTAAAATAAAACGATCTTGATTAAATATTTGAAACTTGAAATCAATTTGAAACATATATCAATAAACTTGTATAATAGTAATGAAATAATACACTTAAAAATAATGAAAAACGGGTTAAATATTTGTTATTTCAATTTAATTCGTTTTTGATGAGATTTGAAATGTGTTGAAAAGGTAGTCAATACAAATTGTATTAGCGTAATCAAATCTTTATCAAAGAAAATATGCAAGTATTAAGGTAAATAAAGAAACCAGACGATTATAGAACGTTTTCCAAGGTTGCTAGAAGTTACTGATGGCCAGATATTGATAGCGATCGTTGACAAATTGATGCATAAATTCTTCAGCCTTTGGTTACCAGGATAGGTTGAGATGAGTCAGCAAATTTAGGATCTACATCCCATGGTAAACAAACGTGAGGGGTGCATGAGCACGTTTATCAAACTCAGCGATATTTTTACTTTCTCGCCCCATTATAGTTTAATCGAATTTAGCCTATATTTGAATTCTAGTTCAATATTTTAACACCAAAATATTAGTTATTCTTGGCTTCTAGAATCACATTTACATTCATAAACAAAACTTAAGGATATTTTATAACTTAATGTTGCAGCCGTCTTTTAATATTTTGTTCACACTTGATTATATCATGTATCTTCAATAAAGGTCACTATAATATCTTTCAGAGTTATTGTCTAAATCCCGATATACATGTTAAAAGTTACAACTTCCTTAAGTTTTGTCCATGAGTGTATCTTTCAGAGTTATTGTCTGAATCCCGATATACATGTTAAAAGGTACAACTTCCTTAAGTTTTGTCCAGGAGTGTATCTTTCAGAGTTATTGTCTCAACCCCGATATACATGCTAAAAGTTACAACTTCCTTAAGTTTTATCCATGAGTGTATCTTTCAGTGTTATTTTCTGAGTCCCGATATACATGGAAAAAGGTACAACTTCCTTAAGTTTTGTCCATGAATGTATCTTTCAGTGTTATTTTCTGAATCCCGATATACATGTTAAAAGTTACAACTTCCTTAAGTTTTGTCCATGAGTGTATCAAATATCTTTCAGAGTTATTGTCTGAATCCGAAAATATAAGCAAAAAGGTACAACTTCCTTAAGTTTTGTCCATGAGTGTATCTTTCAGTGTTATTTTCTGAGTCCCGATATACATGGTAAAAGGTACAACTTCCTTAAGTTTTGTCCATGAGTGTATCGTTCAGTGTTATTTTCTGAGTCCCGATATACATGGTAAAAGGTACAACTTCCTTAAGTTTTGTCCATGAGTGTATCTTTCAGAGTTATTGTCTGAATCCCGATATACATGCTAAAAGTTACAACTTCCTTAAGTTTTGTCCATGAGTGTATCTTTCAGAGTTATTGTCTGAATCCCGATATATATGCTAAAAGGTACAACTTCCTTAAGTTTTGTCCATGGGTGTATTATTCTCCAATATTTGAATCATACACGCAAAAATCTTTATTTAGGTGAAAATATATGTTTTTCAATTAAATAGCCAAAATCATAAGAGAGAAGCTTTTTTATATTGGTTAAATAAATATATGTTTTCATTTCGTAAATAAACAGCTCAAAAAATATTGTCTTTAATCTAAATAAAAAGAGTTTTAAGAAAAATATTTCGTATCTGTCGCACCAAAACCTATAAGAAAAGGGAATTTATTACGTTTAAAAGTAAATCAAAACTATTAGAAGTAGGCAATTTAAAAATATATCAGTGAATAAATAATCTGTTGTTTATTTATTGTTCATTGTTATCTGCATGTTAATTTGCATATCGTTGCATATATGCATATTAAAAATAAAGAAAGCATTTCCTGACCACGAGCACATGTACTTTTTAGATGGCAGAGCGCCATCTAGTGGAGCAAAAATAAACTAAACGTTTATTTAGCTTGCTCCGTGATATTTGGCCAACCCAATTTCTTGATAAATCAAGTAAAGCCATCCACGAATGCGTTTCGCGCTGTTTGCGCTCGTCAACGTGGAGTAAGCTGTAACCACTGCGACCAAAAATATACCCATTTCTTGATTCCTCAAGAAGCCTCTTGGACCAAAAACTTTTTGGTCGCAGTGGTTACAGCCTACTCCACGCTGACGAGCGCCAACAGCGCGAAACGCGTTCGTGGATGGCTTTTCTTGATTTATCAAGAAATTGGGTTGGCCAAATATTACGGAGCAAGCTAAATAAACGTTTAGTTTATTTTTGCTCCACTAGATGGCGCTCTGCCATCTCAAAAGCACATGTGCTCGTGGTCAGGAAATGCCTTCTTTATTTTAATATCAATACCTGACCCACTTATCTTTTATTTTTTTCTATTGTTTTTTCATATATGCATATATGAAAAATAAAATAGGCATATCCTGACCTTGCTCACATGAGATTTTTCTTTTTAATTTTTTCACATATGCATATATAATAAATGGAAGCATTGAAGACCGAATGTTTCTTTTTAAATATAAAACAAACTTCTACTATCTTTACTGCAATGAAAAATATTGGAAGGGCTTGGATCATCAGTGGCGAACCCTCTCAGCGGTTTCGTTAATTTTTAATCTACCAGACCGCTTTTTTATAGCTCTAATACTGTATTGGACGATCCTGCTTTTATATGCTACACTGAAGGATGGAATCACTGTCGCAGTAAGGACAGTATAAGTTTGTTTTATATTTCAAAAGAAACATTCGTTCTTTTATGATTCCATTTAATATATAAAGATGGCAGGTTATCAACTTATAATTAATATGCATATTGTTGTACCAAGTTACAGCTTTGCAGGGTCGTTGACCTTGGTTTCTTCCTTCTTGGTGTTATACATGTTTCCCGAGCGGGTTTCCATATTCAAAGCAAATAAATAAAAGTAAAAGTAAAAAATAATAGTAAATAAAATAAATTACCTTTCAACGTTATTGTGTTTATTTATTCGTTGTCTTCCTCGTAGGTCGTAATCCGCAGTCCTCGTCTAGGTCTTCTCTCGCTCCAATAACCAATCAAGATATATGTACAATAAGTATTACAAAAGGAGTGAAACTATAAAAAGGAATGATGATAATCTAAATATTCTGTTTTAAATAAATATTAAATATCATAGAATATTTTGAATAAATGTAAGGCGCATTAACATTGATATAACAATATATGTTACACATCCCTAGAAAGTCTCTCAAGAAATAAACCTGCTTGGACAATTAAACAACTTTATTGACATCTCGTCAATCTTTACACTCAAAGGGAGTTATAAGGTAATAATAATGGTAGGAATGAATAGAGATATTTACAATCGACGTAGCCCTTTCCGAGGGCACGTCCGGATCAGGAGCTTAAAGCCGCCTTGAATCTAGACAGATCCCTGCAATTTGGGGAGTTCATGTTCGGAACATGTTTGATGATAATGTCGAAGAATTTGTCGAGAAGAATCTTGTCTTCAGGCGTGAGTAGCCCGAGGAGGTGCTCCGTTTCTTCTTCGTAATAGACCGCGAGTATGATATCTACTGCTAATAATAAACCTGCTTGGAGTCACCTCATGAATTGAACTTCCACTTTGATTGTAAATAAAACAAAAAAGACCTAGGTCTCTCTGAAGGACAACTCGGGTAGATGGTGACTTCTGTACGTGGCTCCAGGAGCTTGTGTGTGGGTTAACAAAATTAATAATAATATATTAATTATATAACACTCCATCCATATACAGTTAAACCTGTCTATAGCGCCCTCTATAAATATCGCCTTCCTCTCTATAGCGCCCGATTTTAAACACATTTAAATGTAAAAATTTTACATTAAAAGTGACCAGTCTACAGCACCCCCTCTCTATAGCACCCTATTTTGGTGAGTCCCAAGAGGACGCGCTATAGACAGGTTTAACTGTATAAGAAATTAAAGCATATGTAAGCAATATATATAATTCTACTGTCCTAAATCTTATGTCCATTGTTTACTTGAATACCATTTATAAAATTCCATCTTTCAGTGTAGCATATAAAAGCATAATGATCCAATACAGTATTAGAGCTCTAAAGAAGCGGTCTGGTAGATTAAATTAACGAAACCGCTGGGAGGGTTCACCACTGATAGCCAAGCCCTCCGAATATTTTTCATCGCAGTAAGGACAGTAGACGTTTGTTTCATGTGAAAAGTAACATTCGCTCGTGCTAATGCATTCATTTCTTAATAATAATATATTGTATGATACATTAGGGGGCCATCTGTTATTAGAATTCTAAACTATTATAGACACGTATGATTCTTTTTAAAATTAAGCAATTTCTACTGCCCTTACTGTAATGGTAAAATTAATGGGAGGGCCTGGCTCATCAGTGGTGAACCCTCCCAGCGGTTTCGCCAGTTTAATCTACTATACCGCTCTTATATTGCATTTTTCAGTTTTCATTTTATAGTGATACTGATGTTACACTCTTGGAATGGGTATTTTAGATGAACTATGGACATAAGCTTTGAGGACAGTAAAAATACATACAATTATAAATATATAAATAATAATATATTAAAATAAAGAAGGCATATCCTGACCAGGAGCACATATGCTTTTTAGATGGCAGAGCGCCATCTAGTGGAACAGAAATCAATTAAACATTGATTTAACCTGTTCCCTGATATTTGGCCAACCTAATTTCTTGATAAATCAAGAAAAGCCATCCACGAACGTGTTTCGCGCTGTTAGAACAGGTTAAATCAATTTTTAGTTGATTTCTGTTCCAGTAAATGGCGCTCTGCTATCTAAAAAGCACATGTGCTCTTGGTCAGAATATGCTTTCATTAATTTTAACATCAACATATGACCTTTTTATTGTTATTTTTCTATTGTTTTTTTTTATATTATATTGTAATATAGATAATTTCCTCCTCACTGTATGACAAGATATCCGAGAGGCAGAGATCCCAGGGGGGTGAAGTTGTAGAAAGATGGATGGACTACACCAGCTACGGGAGGATGGCCCACATGTGTGTGGGTTGGACAGGCGCCACGACGACATTCGAATGTGTGGGAGGAGGACAGTTTTAGACAGATCTGCGGTGACAGGAGACTGGGCAAGTTGGCACAAAGAAGTGGGCTCCGGACGTGTGGCCGTATGGACTGACCGGGAAGACGATGACGAGGAGAATCCCTCTAGTGGCGGACAATGAAGACATCTACTGTATATAGTTACTGATATACTCTTTAAAACTCTTATAATAAATATACCGTACTAAGCTGTATCCACATTGTTCTCTTAGAAACCTTGAACGCAAACATCGACGGCTGAGAAGCGTCGTAACAATATGTTAACCTCTTGTTTTTGGATGAACACGCTCCAAGAAACCGGGGTTACATCAAGAAAGAGTAAGAGGATGGTTAGGTTAGGTTAAGTTAGGTTAAGTCAGGTTAGGTTAGGTCAGTGTCAGGCCAGTATGTGTTAAGGCTAGGTGTCAGTTCTTCACCTTCAGAAGTTGTGAGTTCTGTGTATATAATTTCATTCTTTTAGCCTGTATAGCTTCTGAACCTAGTTTTACCTTTCATCTTAAGTTCCTTCCCCTTTTTGAGAACAAAGAATCTTCGTCTGGAAAGAAATATTTACGTTTATTTATCCTTGTTGGAATATTACACAGAATAACAATGGCTATAGATGAGCTCCTGTTTGAAAAGGAACTTGTATGTATATAATAATTATTGATTTTGTTGTTTTCACGTAAAACATATACCAAGATTTGTTTTGTATAATTACTTTTAATAATAAATAATATGTAAAGTTAAATTGGTTACGGATTCAACTTTCTTACTTACTTTAATTACATAACAATCCTCATCCGAATTTTTCCAACAAAAACAATCAATTTTCGATAAAATAATCATTTGTATCAATATTAAGATGAACATATCAGGCCTCAAGGAATAGATTTCTTTTAAAAAGAAAGTTTTGATAATTTTTACCTTAACAATCCATTTCCTTAATGTTCTTTGTGTTTTTTTTTTTTGCTTTTTAATTTATTTTTAATTATTCAAATTTCTTCAAATTTCTAAAGAAAATAATCCTTTGTAATATTTTAGAAAACTTTTTCACAGAGTAAGATTCTTTTTGAAAAATTTCAAAATAACATTTGATCATATTGTCGCCTTTTTAGAGAAGCCACGGTACCAAATTTTCATATTTGATTTTCATTTTAATCCCAAGTTGATACTGATTTTTCTTGCAAAAATGTCTTACCGATTTAAAAATATATATATTTTTGTAGAAATTTCTCAAATTCAGATTTATAAATATCGCCACATAATATTTTCTCTCACGTTCTTATAGAAAATTTTTAAACTTGATTTCCAAATAAGTTTGTTGTGCTAATATATATATGTTCTTTGTGTATGTGTGAAAATCTGTTGGAATATTTAATTTTATAAAAATAAATATATATATATTCTGTGAGATTGGATATGATGATAACCTAATACAAAAAAGTTGTTGAAATGACGAACAAAAACTTGATTTAAAAATATATAGCCACTATTATCTTTTATTTCTATCTACAGTCTACTCTCGTTATAACGCCACCATCCGGATGTTGCAAAAAAGCGGCGTAAGGCGAGGGTGGCGTTGTATCGAACACGTTTAAAATGTGAAATTTGAAGATTCAATAAATTATTTATAACAATTAATAATAACAATTTATATTTAAGTCAATATATAGAATGCAAAACCGGCATTAATTGATTAATATGATAAATGGAAAGCATTAATTTATAATTTATTCATAAAAATAGCAATTGAATTTTCTTGAAGAAGTCTGTGATCACAACTTGTGTTTTCTCTCCCTCACTTATGCCATAGACACGGTGTAACAAATCCGCAGTAGATTGATGTCGTCAGATGTTGCTCTCTTGGAATGCTCACTGAAATTTTAAAAGTATATAGAGTAGAATCTGGAAAACCTATAGTGAAAATTTCAGGTCTCTATCCCGAATATTCTTCGAGTTATTTGCAAATTGCGTTGCAAATTTGCTTTTTCGCTCGCAAGCAGCGCCTCTAGCAAATACACTTGGGAATAAGCCGGGAAAAGCTAGTTCATTAAATGTCATTTAATAATAATTATCTCATAATTTTATAATTAAAAAATATGCAAAATATTTTGTTTATTATATAATTCTAGTCTTTTTGGTGATCTTATATGTTAATCTATATATTCATATGTTTATAGAGAATTGTTTTAACAAATGTTCGTTAGACAAACCTTTACTCGGGTAAAACCCGGGCGAAGCCGGGTACGTCCGCTAGTATTAGATAATAAAAGGCATATATTGGATTTAATAAAAGATTTATTTTGCCAATATTTCGGCTGGCTGAACGCCAACCTTTATCGAGGCATTGCATCTTTGTATATACAAACTCAGCGTCACAAAGATGCAATGCCTCGATAAAGGTTGGTGTTCAGCCAGCCGAAATATTGGCAAAATAAATATTTTATTAAATCCAATATATGCCTTTTTATTATCTAATGAAATAAATATGGATTGCTCTATTTAAATATATATATATATATATATATTAAAAATAAAGAAGGCATCTCCTGACCACGAGCACATGTGCTTTACAGAAGGCAGAGCGCCATCTGGTGGAACAGAAATCAACTAAACATTGATTTAGCCTGTTCCCTGATATTTGGCCAACCCAATTTCTTGATAAATCAAGAAAAGCCATCCACGAACGCGTTTCGCGCTTTTGGCGCTCGTCAAGAAATTGGGTTGGCCAAATATCAGGGAACAGGCTAAATCAATGTTTAGTTGATTTCTGTTCCACCAGATGGCGCTCTGCCTTCTGTAAAGCACATGTGCTCGTGGTCAGGAGATGCCATCTTTATTTTTAATATCAACACCTGTCCCACTTATATTTTATTTTTTTCTATTGTTTTTTCATGTGTAAAGCGTCTTTACGCAAATTTGGCCTTAAATACCCATTTCTTGATTTTTCGGGAAGCCATTGGGACCAAAAATCTTTTTAGTCGCAGTGGTTACAGCCTTCTCCACGCTGACGAGCGCCAACAGCGCGAAACGCGTTCGTGGATGGCTTTTCTTGATTTATCAAGAAATTGGGTTGGCCAAATATCACGGAGCAAGCTAAATAAACGTTTAGTTTATTTTTGCTCCACTAGATGGCGCTCTGCCATCTAAAAAGCACATGTGTTCGTGGTCAGGAGATGCATTTTTTATTTTTAATATCAACACCTGACCCACTTATCTTTTATTTTTTTCTATTGTTTTTTTTTCATGTGTACAACACCATTCCGACAACATCATTCATTACATTCAACAATGTCGAGTTGTTCAACCATCAATGGCAAAAGTTCCCTTTACCTTCCACAATCCTCACCTTTCATATTTCCCGCAGTCAAGAGTCTCCTTTCGCCAACCAAACTTTTTTTTTTAATATCGATTCAGCCAGCTGGCTCAACCTTCCTCGCTGTACATTTCCCAACAGTGAGCTCAGGCGACCAGTTCGAGTTTTTTTTTTTCTCAACGCTCGGATCATCATTACAACCATCATTTTTACCATTTTATTACTTTTTTTTTCATTTTCATCGAGGTCAATCATCATTGGCAACAGAGCAACTCTTGACTCCACCTTTCCCATTCCTCCACTTTCAACTTACTTACCTCCCCCGTCTGATCTAATGTTGATTATGGAACGTCTTGGGAGTTCGGTCAATGAAAACAATACCTCAACTACACAGGCACGTATTGCATTGCCGAACGTCATTGCAAAAATCAACTTAGACTTCCTCTCTTTTTACCACTGCGTCACTCTAAACCTTCAGATATCCATTTTAAGTTTACTTGTAACATTTTACTACTTTTGATAAGTTCGTTTTCCTTTTTCTCTCTCTCACCTTCCTATGTACTCCTTATATATATGTAATGAGATGAGAATTCCAGTAGCTTTTGTAGAGTTTTCCAGTACCTCTCTGCACCTTGGAAGACCTTTAAAAGTTCTCACAAAATACAGGCAGTCGTGGTCGAGGCAGAGTGGAAAAGCTTGGGGATATCCATACACAAAAAACGAAGACACAGTTGCACTAAGAAAGTTCCGTTAACAGATAAAAGCTGAGCTAGGAGCGAAAAGATGGAGATAGACGAGTTCTTCCTAATTACATGTTGGATGAGATCGACATAACATACGACCGACGTGGCTTGCACTAAGGGTGAACTAAACTAAACTGAACTGAACTGAACTGTCAAGAGACTGTAAGGTGATGATTTATAGGTTAAAGACGGGGCGACCTTATGTGACAGGGGCGTTTGAGAAAGGGCGCCTTTACCTGTCCAGGTGTGAGAGGGGTCTCTGCATTCCACCACATGTGACAGTGTGGGTGGCCTGTCGTGGGAACTGTGAATCTACCTGATTTATGACTTCCATCTTTAGACTCTGTTGTTTTGGCAATACTATGCTCGATCTCTGCTTTAGCTCAACTCTTAAATCTATTACAGATTTTATTTATTTATCCACTTTGTACAAATTACATTACATATGGCGATGCAATGACACAGATTAATCATGCGCATAATTATTTAAAGATGTGTTTCTATATACAACATGGCAATCTTGTTATAAGTTATCTACACAATATGAGGTTGTTGTTTTAAATTACCATATATATATATTTTTGTAGTTTTATAATATTATATCAGTGTGTCACCACTACTCCCCTTTATATTTATTTTTATTCTAGTAACTAATTTGTGCCCCAAATTATTTCCCATTTAATAGGTTTGCTAGCTTTTCGCTCCATTTTATTTCACTCCCCTAATCAAACCTTTCTCACCGGGGGCACATTCTATCGTAATTTAAACAATGTGATATGAAAGTAATAAAGTATGACGTCTTTTCTAGTCGTCTCAAAGTGACACCAGCTTGCCACCGGACACCCGGGGGATCCAGAGAGGGACAAAAAGGGCGTTGGTCCGGATGTTGACAGTTAGTTAGGTTACAGTGGATATTTTCGGAGAGGCCCGCTCAGTGCTAGATCTCACGGCAGCCCTCGTGGCCGCTGTTTTGGCTCCTCTCTGCCTCCGCGGATTCATGTAGGACGCCGAGCTTTCCTCAGTTAATCCTCAAGTTTCCCCAGGTCTTGGTGCCACGTGAGGCGTACTAGGAGAGCGTCTTTTGATCCCAAACTTTGTCCTTACTGTCCCGTGCGGACTTCCCACTCTCCACTCCTTGCCACTCAAACCCGACTGCTTCCAACTCACTTGTTGGCTCACCCGGGTTTACGATATATATATATATATATATATCATCATATAAAGCATGAAGCGTAAACATTAGAATTAAAGGTATAAATAAATAGTAAAATAAATGTAACCTTTTAAATATATATAATTGAAATAGAATAATTTCATCTGTTGAGTAATGTTTAATTAATAAATTAAATAATAACTATACAACATTAATATAAAGAAATAAATGCGCCATCTATATATATTAAATGAAAACATTAAGACACGAATGGCTCTTTTATACATAAAACAAACGTTTCTATTGTCCTTACTGAGATGAAATTGGAGAAAACGGTTGGGAGGGTTCACCACTGATGAGCCAAGTCCTCCCAATATTGTTTCATCGCAGTAAGGGCAGTAGAAGTTTATTTCAAGTATATATGAACCATTCGTGTCTTAATGTTTCCATTTAATTTGGAAATATTCCTAATCCCCAGACACCTCTTCAACTGTCTTCGGTTGGTTCAGACATCGAGATAAATTGAAAAAATAAAAAGTGTTCTTTAGAGAGAGGTGTCCTCTAACCGGAGAGTTGCTGAACAGTAAAAATGATATGTTGCAAATTAAAACTGTCCTCTAGTGTGAGTGTCCTCTCATGGAGGTTCTACTGTATATACCATGCCTCAATCAGCGCGCAAAATTAGAGAACACCTCGGCCCACGCGCGCAGCCGGCCGTTACATCCAGGACTCTTGGCACGTGCGCCGTTCGAACAACAAAGCTTTCTTCCAGCGGCCGCTATTTCTTTCCTCTCTTTAATTTTAGCGTTAATAAAGTTACTCCACCCCAATACCACACATATATATTATATAAATAAAATAATATCTAGTGCTATATTATTACATATTAAAAGAGAGGTTAGAAGGATAAACTCTATCGGGTGAAATATAATAGACCTTCGAAATAGAGCCGTGATGTAAGTTGTATCCACGGAGTTTGGCGTGAAGGTCTTGTAAGTGAAATCATCTTGCACCATGGAGAGGGTCAAAAGCCCGAAAGCGCGTGCGTGGTTGGCTTTTCTTTATTTATTGAAAAAATGAGTTGGCCTAATATCACAGAGCAAGTGATCATGTGAGCCTTCAGGATAAGTCTCTCTTTTGTTTTCAATATGATCACATGATCCATTTTCTATTTTACTTATCTCATCACATATAGTAATATGCATATCGAATATTCTCAAAACACAATTTCTATAAATATATTTTCATCGCAGAAAAGACAGTAGAAGTTTGATTTATTTGTAAAGAGAAACATTCGCGTCTTAATGTACATTCGTTATATATATATGGCGCGTTATTGCTTTGCATTAATTTATGCCTAACTTGTCCTTATTGTTTACGGAAGAGCATTTCTCAATGCAAATATTTAAATGTAATTCTACTGTCCTAAAGCTTATGTCCATAGTTTACTTAAATACCATCTCTAAGATTCCAACCTTCAGTGTTGCATATAAAAGCAGAATGATCCAATATAGTATTAGAGGTTTAAAGAAGCGGTCTGGTAGATTAAATTGTCGAAACCGCTGGGAGGGTTCACCACTGATAAGCCAAGCCCACCCAATATTTTTTCATCGCAGTAAGGACAGTAGAAGTTTGATTTATTTTCGACAGTTTAATCTACCATACCGCTGTTATATTGCATTTTTCGATCTTCCTTTTATAGTGATACTGATGTTAGACTCTTGGAATGGGTATTTTCGATTAACTATGGACATAAGCTTTGAGGACAGTATAATTTTACATACAATTATAAATATATAATATATAATATTTCCATTGCAGTAAGGGCAGTAGAAATTGTTTAATTTTCAAAAGAATCATACGCTTCTATAATTGTTTCCAATTTTCATAACAGATGGCGCGCAAATGCTTTTTATGTAATAAGGTGCTATCATTGGATAGCTCAGAATCTTGAATTCCAAGTCAAATGTTTTGTTCTCGTTTTTCACCAGTTTTTAGAATTATTTTATCCGATCGTTAATATGACCTTATCATAGACTTCTGAATATTTAATTTCATATTTTCCATCTGATTTTGTTTTCAAATGAATCATAAATTGCGTAAAACAGATGGCGAGTTAATTCATAATGTTTATATTAAGTCTAAATGAACTTTACTTGTTGTTTGCGGAAGAGCAGCGCTCGAAGCATGTTTAGGAATTTATAAATATTTGTATTTCTACTGTACTTAAGCTTATGTTCATAGTTGTTTAAAATCCCTTTTCCAATAGTTTATCTCCAGTATTACTATAAAATAAAAACAGGAAAATACAAAAATTAAGCGGGATGGTAGATTAAACTGACAAAACCGCCAAGTCGATTCACAAATGATGAACCAGGCCCTCCCATCATTTTTATCATTGCGGTAAATATACTAGAAATTTAGTAGTTTTTAAAATGATCATACGCATCATAAATAGTTGAAATTTCCTACAAATGAATATATTGTATTATTTTAGGTCCATACGATTTGTTAATTTGTTCTTTGATTTGATTTGAGAAGTTTATGGATGGAAACATTTCTAGGCGAAGCTGACCTAAAATATATAAAGGCCCCTCCTCTCTCTCCCGTCAACATAGATACAATAACTTTGCTATATATCTATCAACCATTTTATTCAATCTAGCAGACTCTGGTGGAGGTCAATGCCCCAATAACATCTTTGTAAAATTCAGAATGTCACCAGGAGACCATGGTTTGGTTTATGGCTCTCGGCAGTCTAGGGAGAGCTTTGATTTCTTGTTATCCGCAAGGGATGCTTAGAATCTATGGGTGAGATATATATATGTAAATTTGTCACTTAACCGAGAGAGAGAGTCTGCAAGGTTGATGAGGCATTCAATCAATAAAGGCATAGTTCTGGCGTCTATTTTGATGCAAAATGCGACGTTTATTTTTTGCTAAATCTAGTATATGATTGAGGGTCACCCAGAGTTCGAAAATGGCACTGAATTTAATGAAATCTTTCAACGTCATATAATCAAGGAAGGGCATGGTACATCAGTGGGGAATCCTCCCATCGGTTTAGCCAGTTCAAGCTCCAGACCGTTCAACTATTGTTATAGATGGATTCTATCATAGTTTGATTTTGTTCAAGAATACTGGATATATTTTGGGGCTAAGCTGATAATGTTATTTTCTTTTCTTTTTAAAGTTATAATTGTTTCTGTAACTTTATTTATGTGATTACTTGGTGTTTATTGATTTGTTTTTCAGCAAGGATGGTTTATAGCATTTAATGTAATAATTTTATCTCATTCAAAGTCCATGCATCACCAGACCAGGTCATGAATATTTTCGCAAAGGGTTTCCACGCCACCCAGGAGGTACCTGCTCAGCGCGTTAGCCTTTGTTTATAGTGGCGCTTCGCCTCCGTAGAAGCCCTATTCCACTCTTCTGGCACAACCAGAGCATCCAACTCGCTCTCGGCCGAGCTGATGGTCCAGGCCCTGCCAGGAACTGGTCTGCCGATGCTATGGACTCCGTCTCAAAGATCAAAGAGTCGGGGGAGAGGAAGACAAAGCCTCAATATCTGAGGAAACAAGTAAATTCGGACAGAGTCTCAAAGCAGACCCGCCTCCACCTCAATTCCCAACCGACTGGCCCATTGTTGGACCGTTGGAAACGAAATTTTTATAGCGTCCTAAAAATTCAATATATTAATATTTATATGAAATAAAAAATAATATGTACCTTTTTAAATTATATATTATCTGTTCGAGATATATTTAAAATAATCTCCATCATTTTGAATTGAATATGAAATAGAATTTGGAACAATAAGATTATGACTGAATTTTTTACTTCAATAACCTCAAAAATAATAAAAGAAATATTATTCAAACATTTGTTATTTATATAAAATGCTTTGAAGCTTATAATATGTATATTTTAAAATATATAAAATGATGAAATGTGAAAAAAAAATTGATCAAATTCAGACGTTTGCCCTCTCATTTTGCATTATCAAATATCAGTTGTCTTTCATACTTCACTATGAATATGCCTTATAGAGGAATACAAGTAAAATTTACTGTCTATTCTCGATTTGAGACTGAGCTATGGGACTCGAAATTTCTATTCCTAAACACAGTTAGGTCTTATTCCAGTGATCACCATAATCCTCATATCGCTGATATACACTGGTCCGCAAAATTAAAGGAACAACATATTTTTTCATTTATCTCAAATTTTATTGAACATATATCAATGAAATTTTATACACAAATTTATTATTCCATTATTGATTAGAATACCCGAAATCAAAGAATTCTAACACGTATTTTATGCAAATTATCCGGTCAAGCAATGATCTTCTTGCAGTCAGTGTATAAATATCTTGGATATTGTTGTTAATATGGGGTGTGATCGCTTTTAACTGATAGGCAGGCTCTACATTGGTGACCCATACTGAGAATTAGGGAGTTTATCAGCTCCTGTGGAATCAACGCCCACTCTTGTGTTAAGGCTGTTTCTAGCTCAAGAGTGTTTCTAGGAGGGGGTTGGAGGGATGAGATCCGCCGTCTTTGGTTGTCCCATACATGCTCAATGGGATTTAGGTCTGGGGATCGAGCTGGCCAATTCATCCGAGCAATTGCATGGTTTTGGAGAAAAGTTGACCACACCAGCCCTATGTGGACGGGCATTACCATACATTAGAAGAAAGTTTTCTCCCATTTCCAATGCTTGAGGCATCACATATGCTGCCAAGATCTCGTCCCGATACCTCTGTCCAGTCAGGGTTCCTTGCCGAAAAATATGGAGTGCTGTGCGACCGCCCAAGAAGATTCCAGCCCAGACCATAAAATCTTGGCTTCTGTAGGGATCCCTTTCAACCATATTCCAGTAGAGTTGCAGCACAGTAGAACAGTGATTCGTTGCTTCATCCTTTCGACACCACGGCAGTTTTCATCTTTGTGAGCAAGTGTTCGGTCAGGAATGAGCTGAAAAAAATAATCCTGTTTCGTCTGCATTGTATATGTTGGTTGGGTCATATCCGGAGTTGGCCAGCATACTGTTCAAATTTGTAAGGTGTTCATCAATGATAGCTGGAGAAATCGATGCGCCTTCCCCACAGAGCCGTCGTTGCGAAATATGGAATCTCCCTTTAAATCGCTGCAGCCACCCACTGCTGTACGTGAAATTTTCTGGTACGTCCAACTGCTCGCCAAGTTTTTTTGCCTTTTCTCTTAGGAGGTCATCAGTAATAATAATATTATGGCACGCTTTTGGGTAAACCAGTTGAAGAGAGCGTCTTCCAAGTCACTAAATTGCCCGACTCTTTGTCTCTTTGAAGAACCAACAGTATAATTTTCCCACTTCTCAGCCTGAGTGAGAATATCACGGACAGTTGTTCGTGGAAGTGAGAAACACTCTCCAATCTCATTCTTCGACATTCTTGCCAACTGGCATATCTCCTTCTTTTCAATGGTGATCGACTCCAGTTTACACTTTTGGGAACTCATGATACGACAATAAGGTTGATGTGTTGACGTTAGCAAAGGATGAAGCGACTGTGTATCTCCCAGGCACAAGCAGGAAAAGGGTATGCTGGCTGTTCACACAATCTGTTGTGTCAACAGCAGGCAAAGTCCGGTGCTGCTGGCGGAAAAAAAAAGACAGGAAAAGGGAAGTGGGGGATGAGGGACGTTGTGAGCGGCGCTATAACGAGTGGTTTTTGCTACTTGGGATACTAAAAATCAGCGGCGGAAGGCGAACAGCGAGGGAGTGGCGTTATATCGAGAAAAATACATTGATGTCGATTGGGACAAAACGAAAAAGCGGCGTAAGGCGAGGGTGGCGTTATATCGAGTGGCGTTATAACGAGAGTAGACTGTATATATATAAAAATGAATGTATGTGTGTGTGTGTGTCTGTTTGTCCTTTATGCCTGACCAAACCACTCATTGGAACGCCATGAAACTTTGGGAAGTTATTTAGTATAGTACTGGGAAGGTTTCTAGCAAATAAAATTTTTGAAATAACTTTTCGCCTAAAAATAATCAAGATAAATATTTTAATTTATCTGTTATAATTCAACAATCTGCTCTAAATATTATCATGATGATACGATGATTTTGTAATGTAGAAAATTAGGAAAGACAAAATTCAGGATGACACGGCAATTTATTTGAGACAAGAATAATGATACAATTCATAGGCAAGATACTATTCCTTTAACTTCCAATTACCGAGGGAACCAATTAATATTGATTTTATTCAACTTATCGAGTATTTTTCAAGGGACCGGGAAAAAATGTTCACTTTATCGAGAGATTCGTTAGACAAACCTTTACTCGGGTAAAACCCGGGCGAAGCCGGGTACGTCCGCTAGTTTGTTGTATAAAATAATGCACTTGAAATAAAAATTATTAAAAGCAAATTTGGGAAAAAAGATGCAGCCTATTGTAATCAAATCAACGATCGGCCCAGCTGGCGAAAAGGTCAGTATAATCGACACCAACATACTTTTGAAAATTCTTGAAAGATGTGGCATCGAGTACAAAGTAGAAGAAACTCCTTCAACAAATAAACGAACTCGCGAATCCCCATCAGATTCAACACCACGTAGCCATAAGACACCGAGAATGGAAGTTGTCTCACAGCATAATGAAAACGATGTCTCCATGAACGAGGTAACTGAAGTCCCTCAAGAAACGTCCGCAGCTACCCCTTCTCAGGTTAACGAAGAAAACATTGATGAAGATGGTCCTTGGACAAAAGTCACACATGCAAAAAAAAGCCAAGAATACCACCTGTAATAGCAGAAAATGTAACAGACTGGAAGTTGCTCTGCCAAGAGCTGAAAGACCTGTGCACAGACAAATTCCAATGCACGATCTCAGGAAATAAGCACATTATCAAGGCCAAAAATATTTCAGACTTCAAAAAAATCGGGGAATATGTTCAAAAAACAATGGCGGCTACTCTTATAGACTCCAAGAAGAAAAACCGCTCAAAGTGGTATTAAATGGCGTGACAACAGCCTACAAGACTGAAGATATAGCAATAGAACTTGCAACAATGGGCTTTACTGAGACCTCTGTGAAGAGACTTCATAGACAATCAACTAAAAGGCCGATGAATTTAGTACTGGTAGAATTACCGAAAAATGAAAAAAACAAGAATATTTACGGAATAACTGAACTTCTCTATCAGAAAATTGCAGTAGAATCTTTCCGAACAACAAACCGTGTGACTCAATGCTTCAACTGCCAGGGTTTCGGGCACGGTCAACTTAACTGCTTCCTGAAACCAAAATGCGTCAAGTGTGCCGAGGAGCACCATTCGAAGGACTGCCCAAGAAAGTCAAGACAACTTCCCCCAAAGTGTGCAAACTGCGAAGAAGCGCACACAGCCAATTACCGCGGATGCCCTAAGTTTCCAAGAGTACATCAGCAACAGCCAAGATACCCTGGTCAGTACAAACCTAACAACCCACTTCCGATTTCAAAAAGATCTGAAACACTGCCGAAAATTGTAGAACAACAAAACCAAAGCAATGCTGAGGTTGTGACAAAAAAACTTCTCGTTCTGAAACTAAGGACCTGTGTGAAAAATTGATGCAAGTAATCAAAACATACCTACAATGAATTGCAAATTACCTTTTAAAATTATTGCTTGGAATTGTAACGAAATCAGATCAAAGAAAGAAGAATTATTGCACTTTTTAGAAGATAACTCAATTGACATTTAATAACGAACCACTTGACGAGGAAAGAGTTTCTTTAATATACAATATCACAAGCTTTCGGGCACAATCACCCTTCTACTGGTGTAAAACGAGACAAAACATTAGTGGCAATCAGCTATGTATATATATACAAAAAGTAAGAAAATAAGACAGATATGTAAAATTGTGCCAGAGAAATTAACATAATATTGGAGGATTATTCATAGAAGTTAAGCAAAGCAAGTAATCTATATATATAAAAATGAATGTCTGTCTGTCTGTCTGTCTGTCTGTGTGTGTGTGTGTCCTCTATGGATTCAAAAACCATACATCCAATCGCCGTGAAATTTTGGGATATTATGAGGTGTATCCCCGGAAAGGTTTACGAAAAAAAAATTCTTGAATATCTTGAATATCCTTAGAGTTATTTGCAGATTTGTATATTTAACTCGCAAGCAGCGCTACCATTGAGACGGAGATAGGCTTAGTTTGCTGCTCCTGATGACCTTGGGTCATCGTGTGAGTCACAGCATGATGCTACAAAAACACTCTCTCTGATGATTTTACAGCGTCGACAACCTGTAAGATTGCCTCTCTCATATATTATACTTTAAACATCTTAATTAAAGCATTTTTCATTTGAAAGAGACTGCTCTCTTAACCCCCTTTAGACAACATTAAATGATATCCCGTGTCGATGATTTTGTAATGTATAGAATTAGGAAAAACAAAATTCAGGATGACACGGCTCACAGGGAACGGTAAAAAATGTTCACTTTATCGAGGAAATACAAAATTCGGGATGACACGGCACACAGGGACCGGGAAAAAATGATCACCTTATCGAGAGATTCACGACCATGATTTTATTCAACTTATCAGGAATTTTTCAAGGGACCGGGAAAATATGTTCACTAGATAAAACGATTATTTTGTAATATAGAAAATTAGGAAATACAAAATTCAGGATGACACGGCACAAGGGACCGGGAAAAAATGATCACTTTATCGAGAGATTCAAATTTACGAGTTTCAAATCATCAAAATATATCTTTCTTTTTTTATATGTTTATAGAGAATTGTTTTAACAAATGTTCGTTATACAAACCTTTACTCGGGTAAAACCCGGGCGAAGCCGGGCACATCCGCTAGTTATACATATAATACATGGCTATTACAGAAACTAAGTATGAACAACGACTATAAAAAGAAATAAAATAAAATAAAATAGAAATAAAATAAAATAAAATAAACCAAAACTGCCATTGACGTGTAAAAGTATAAATAGGTTATGAAAACTAAATCTTTCAGATAGGAGGTTCCAGTACTAAATTATCATATATTTCAGGAAGGTCTATTGCTCTATTGATGCTTTTAATTTTTTTTGGTGAGTATAGCCTCCAGGACCAATCGCTGGTGCTTATTCTTAATCTCATGATAGTGGGCCGAGGGGTTATAGATATTGAATGTGTGGCCTGTGTCCCGTATGTGTTGGTAAACTAGAGAGCGGGGATCTTTCCTTTTTACCGATCTATCATGCTCCACCATTCTGGTCTTCACCATTCTCCCAGTCTCTCCGACATACTTGGCATCACACTGCTCACATGATATGGAGTAAACGGCATTGTGGGTATTAAGGGAATCAATGGTTTCACTACTTTTTGCTATTGTCTGTTTTAGTTTGGTTGCCAGACTGAGTGTGTTGGAGAAATATGAGTTTACACCATATCTATTCAGAATTCGTGCTATGGCCGCCGATTTGTAAGAGTATGGAATGAAACAAGTGGACCGGTACTGAGCAGTATTTCTTATTCCTGAGGAATCATAAAAATGTTTGCAAATAAAGGATGTCGGATAGCCTGCAGAGTTGAGATTCTTGATTATGTTCTGTTTCTCTATTGCCTGGAAAGATGGAAGGGAACAATGGGTGTGTATACGCTTAGATAAAGTTTTTATAATACTGATTTTTTGTGAATTGGGATAACAGGAAGTGTAATGCGTGTAGTTGGGGAGGAAATCTTTTTTGTAATATACGGTAGTGTGGTAAGAGTTTGGAGTTTGAATTATTAGAACATCAAGGAATGGTATTACACCCCCTTGAGCTATTTCTATAGTAAACGACATATCATCATTATAGCTGTTAAGGGATGCTAATATGGCTTCATATGAATTCTGATCACAGACACAAAAGATATCATCTACATATCTGCGCCATAACACAATATCTGTTCTATGTTTTTCATTGATTGATTTGTCAATCATGATCATCACCAATTCTGCTGCAACGGTTGAAAAAGAACTCCCCATTGGGGAACTCCGTATCTGTCTGTATGTTTGCGATTCAAATTTAAATACACTCATATTTAGACAAATATCTGCCAGGCTTACAATTGATTGTATGGTGGATGCATCGGTCTGTATTTCTGTTAGGAAAGCAACTATGCTTTCTCTAATAACTGAGTGGGGTAGGCTTAAAAACAATGAAATTACATCATAAGAGCGCATTATGGTGTTTGGACCAGGAACTCTGGCACAATTTTACATATCTGTCTTATTTTCTTACTTTTTGTATATATATACATAGCTGATTGCCACTAATGTTTTGTCTCGTTTTACACCAGTAGAAGGGTGATTGTGCCCGAAAGCTTGTGATATTGTATATTAAAGAAACTCTTTCCTCGTCAAGTGGTTCGTTATTAAAGTTTAGAGAAGGAATTATTGATTCAATTGACATTGCTCTGCTCAGTGAAACTCACCTTAAACCCTCAATTGATCTAAAGTTCAGGAACTATCAAACCATTAGAACTGATCGAATTACAGGAAAGGGTGGGGGAACAGCCATCATTATAAAATCCTTTTTTAAATATAAAAATATGCTGATTCATACTTTAAACTTGGAAAATACTTCAATTTTGATAAAACCAGATGGAAAAACCCTCTTGCAAATCACAGCAATTTATAAGAAGCCTGATGAACCATTATTGGAAGAAGATTTGAACCAACTGATAAAACACAACCACTCAATAATCGTTGCAGGAGATTGGAACTCCAAACACCCTCTTTGGGGATCAAGGACGTCAAATAACAGTGGAATCGTGCTGCACAATTTCTCTGAAAGAGAAAGCCTCGACATTGTCGCACCTTCGTCACCCACGCATTACAGTCCACTCTGCAATCCCGATTTCCTAGACTTCGCTATACTTAAAAACATTCCCTGGACCCCAAAGGCTAGAACCACCGACGATTTATCATCTGACCATCTCCCTGTAATCTTTGAATTGAATTGCCCAAAGGAATAATTTACAACCCAGCTCAGCCGAGTAACTAATTGGGTTCATTTCCAACAAGATCTAATCTCCACCACGCCCCCCAGACTCCCCTTGAAAACTGAAGTAGACATTGATTCAGCATTTGGAATTTTAAACGAGAAAATTAATAATAGCTACTCGAAAAACACCATAGTCTCATCTTCCAAATTAATAAAGAACCCAAAAACCAAAGCCTTAATAAGGGAGAAAAATAAAGCTAGGAAAAGATGACAATCAACCTGGGATCCAGCTCATAGAGCTACTTACCTCAATCTTCAAGGAAAGGTAAATCCTTGAAATATGAAAATTGGAATAGTTTTTTAAGCAAACTTGAATCGAGCCCAACAGACTTCTGGAAACAAACAAAACCCATTAGGAAAAAAACTGACAAAATCACTAGTTTAAATGCAAATGGAAAAACCTTGCTGACCGACAAAGAAATTGGAAATGATCTTTCAGAGCATTTTTCCAAACACTTTTCCAAGGCGGAGGATGAGGTTCCGTTTTACCTAACAGATAACACTTGCCATCATCCCCAAGAGAATATACTATCAATGACAACGCCAAATGAAGTCAAGGAAATGATTAAAAACCTAGGTAATCACAAAGCTCCAGGCCACGACAATATTACGCAGCAAATGACTAAAAACCTCCCCATCAAATGGATAGTTTTCCTCGCTGGGATCTTCAATGCTGCATTACACCTGTGCTACTTCCCGAAGCCATGGAAACATGCCATTATCATAACCATTCCAAAAAAAAATCACCTGTCAAATCACCTGAAAATCTCAGACCAATCAGCCTTCTCTCTACCATCGGTAAGGTATACGAGAGAATCGTTCTTCGCAGATTGCAGTCATACATGGATTCTATTAACTTTATCATTCCTCAACAATTTGGATTCAGAAAAGGACACTCCACAACCCACCAGCTAATCACAGTAATAGACTACATCCAAATAAGAAAGTCCCACAAGGAGGCAGTAGGTGCTGTTTTTCTAGACTTTACCAAAGCCTTTGATAGAGTATGGCATGATGGCTTGATAGCAAAAAATAACAAAAAAATCAATTTCCAAGGGATTTTATCAAATTCTTGAAAAACTATCTCCAGGACAGAACCTTTTCAATTAAGCAAGGGAATTATATAACCACGGCAAAACCAACCCAGATTGGAGTCCCTCTAGGCTCTATCCTTGGACCCTATCTATTCAACATCTACATCAACGATTTCCCTCCACATCCAAAATGTCAAATAAAACTTTTCGCAGATGACGCAGCAATTTTATCAAACTCCAAATCAATAGGAATAATAACTACACAACTCCAAAATTACATAAACAGTATAACCAAATGGTGCAATGATTAGAAATTAGACATAAACCCAAAAAAGTCTCAGGCAATAATTTTTCCTCCACTAGACAATAAAAAATTCAAGCCACAATCCATTCTGAAGGTAAACCAGAGCCCTATTAACTGGACTGACAGCGTTAAATATCTTGGAGTTACCTTAGACTCCAAGTTGAAATTCAACATGCATGTCAAAAATGTCATAAAGAAAGCAAAAATCGCAAAAATAACATTATCAAGCCTGTTCAACTATAGAAGCAAATTGACTACAAAACAAAAGTTTACTCTATACAGAAGTTGTATCCTCCTGATAGTAACATACGCACTCCCAATTTGGTGTAAATATATTACAACCACAAACTAAAACAGGATAAACGCATTTATGAGAATCTGCCTTCGGACAAGTATAGGAGCTCCATTCAACCTATCAAACAAAATACTGAAGGAGGACTTGAACCAACCCGATCTAGAAGATATGTACCAAACTTCCGTTAAGAAATTATACCTTCAAATGCAAAATTCAAATATAATCCAACCATACAAGATATTCTACAAAATAAAGGAGATATCAATCCCCGATTCCGACGACCCGGCCCTGACACTTAGTCAAGAGCTCATCGCCCAACAGCTGCCCTCCTGCAAGGCCTAGGGGGACCACTTCTACTCCACCAACTCGCCATGTATAAATAGCCAGGACAAGGTGACTCGCGAGCTGTGTTCGAATGTAACACCTGTAAATTGAGACGAAATAAATAAAATAAATATTTGTTGTGTTTTCTTATTGTAATGTATGTATAATAAATAATACATTTAAAGGAGAAGTCTGTCAATCATCAAAAACCAACAAAATCGTTCAAATTCGAATCAATAAATTTTCCACAACTTGGCAAATGCGGCTGATTTCGTATCTCCTCTTCTAGGATGTCAGGAATTCAAAGTATTCTTTGTACTGATGAGGGAGAGTCATAGCTTGATACCATGGTAGATACAAATGGTTTTTGGCTTTTAGGCCGAATTAGTTAAAAGCTGGTGTGCTGTGGCAAATGCATTGATCCGAATTGGATATTCACAGAGAAAACAAATAAACTACTTTGCTTCTTTGTATTGAAGATAGAGGTTGCCTGATGGAATTCATATTTCTTAAAATTACCATGCTAGACACAATAGGCTGTTGTCTTTTAGATCAAATTAGTCAAAAGCTGGTGTTGTGTCAAATGCATTGATCCGAATAGAATATGCACAGAGAAAACAAATAAACTACTTTGCTTCTTTGTATTGAAGATAGAGGTTGCCTGATGGAATTCATATTTCTTAAAATTACCATGCTAGACACAATAGGCTGTTGGCTTTTAGGCCAAATTAGTTAAAAGATGGTGTGTTGTGCCAAATGCATTGATCCGAATAGAATATGCACAAAGAAAACAAATAAACTACTTTGATTCTTTGTCTTGAAGATAGAGGTTGTCTGATGGAATTCATGTTTCTTAAAATTACCATGGTAGACACAACAGTCTGTTGGCTTTTAGGCCAAATTAGTTAAAAGCTGGTGTGTTGTGTCAAATGCATTGATCCGAATGGGATATCGCACAGAGAAAACAAATAAACTACTTTGCTTCTTTGTCTTGAAGATAGAGGTTGTCTGATGGAATTCATATTTCTTAAAATTACCATGCTAGACACAACAGTCTGTGATTTTAGGCCGAATTAGTTAAAAGCTGGTGTGTTGTGTCAAATACATTGATCCGAATAGAATATGCACAGAGAAAACAAATAAACTACTTTGCTTCTTTGTCTTGAAGATAGAGCTTTCCTGATGGAGAATTCATATTGCTTAAAATTACCATGGTAGACACAATAGTCTATGCTTTTAGACCGAATTAGTTAAAAGCTTGTGTTTTGTGGCAAATGCATTGATCCGAATAGAATATGCACAGAGAAAACAAATAAACTACTTTGCTTCTTTGTCTTTAAGATAGAGGTTGTCTGATGGAATTCATATTTCTGAAAATTACCATGCGCTAGACACAATAGTCTGTTGGCTTTTAGACCAAATTAGTCAAAAGATGGTGTGTTGTGCCAAATGCATTGATCCGAATAGAATATGCACAGAGAAAACAAATAAACTACTTTGCTTCTTTGTCTTGAAGATAGAGGTTGTCTGATGGAATTCATATATCTTAAAATTACCATGCTAGACACAACAGTATGTTGGCTTTTAGGCCAAATTAGTCAAAAGATGGTGTGTTGTGCCAAATGCATTGATCCGAATAGAATATGCACAGAGAAAACAAATAAACTACTTTGCTTCTTTGTATTGAAGATAAAGGTTGCCTGATGGAATTCATATTTCTTAAAATTACCATGCTAGACACAATAGTCTGTTAGCTTTTAGGCCGAATTAGACAAAAGCTGGTATATTATGGCAAATGCATTGATCCGAATTAAAGGGATATGCAAAAGCATCACAGAAAAGACAAAGAAATGACATTGTTTTGATGAATTTTTATATGGAAGATGTTATCTTTTCTCACATTAATATATTCCTCGCTTCCAAAATTACAATGGGTTTGAAGTTTATATGTTAAGTTTGTAATTATTCTTATTTTTTAATTCATAGAAACATTTTTCTGGCAGACATATTCAATTTTTCATCATCATCATTTTTATTATTATTGTTTTTTTAGTTATCAAATCATTTTGTAATTGTAGTTTCTTTTTTGTTTTATTCTGTTCCAGCAATAAAATATATGTAGAACTAAGGTGTAATAATCAATTCAAGCACATGGAACCAACATCGATTAATTTTTAAAACAATGCAAAATTATAAGCTTATACAACTTTCACTTTTTCATACACAATGATTTCGATTCTTTTATTGAAATAATGGCAAATTTATCTAAAAAAAGTTCCTGTTCAATATAAGTGTTGGCTCAATAATGGATTAAGGCTTTTTCTTTTGGTTTTCCGTTCTTCCCTGTTATCTGATCTTCTTCATAATTTCTGATGGGGGGTCGGTGGAAGGATGGTCTAAACCGTTGGTTTTCAACCACTACGACCCGGGTTCGATTCCCGCATTGGGCACCTTTTTCTGATTAAAAAAAAAAATAATGCTCCAATGGTCTCCTATTCTTGCATAAGTCCAACCCCACCAGCGATTGCAAGTAATCAAACGGGGCTCTGGCACATTTGTAAGTGCAAAGTTGAACTGTTTTTCACATGTGTAGACATGTGGTACACTTACAGTAAAAGCAGCCGCCTATTTCTACCCACCATGATTATCATGGCCTGTACCATGTGTACTAGGGATAAGCAAAAAATGATAATAATAATTTCTGATGGAAAAGCTAAAATTTTAGGGGAATCCTTGATATGACCTCTTAGCGTTCACTCAGTATGTTGAAAGTTCTATTTTACATCTCTCAGGGAGATTTGAATTATTGTCTTGGGCGGGGGAGGGGGGTAGTTAACGACTGCCTTTATTATAAGTACACCACATGTGAAAAGTAGTTCGACTTTTACACTTACAAATGTAAATTCGAAACTATTATAGATGCGTATGATTCTTTTGAAATTAAACAATTTATACTGACCTCACTGCATTGGAAAAATTAATGGAAGGACCTGTCTCATCAGTGGTGAACCCTCCCAGCGGTTTCGCCAGTTTAATCTACCATACCGCTTTTATATTGCATTTTTCGATCTTCCTTTTATAGTGATACTGATGATAGACCCTTGGAATGGATATTTTAAATGAACTATGGACATAAGCTTTGAGGACAGCAGAAGTACATACAATTATAAATATTAAAAATAAAGAAGGCATTTCCTGACCAAAAGCACATGTGCTTTTTAGATGGCAGAGCGCCATCTAGTAGAGCAAAATAAACTAAACGTTTATTAAACTTGGTCCGTGATATTTGGCCAACCCAATTTCTTGATAAATCAAGAAAAGCCATATATTATAAATATATATTATATATAAATTGTTTAATTTTTTAAAAAACCATACCCGTCTATAATAGTTTCGAATTTTTATAACAGATGGCGCGCTAAGGCATCATAACTTACAAGTATGCCAGAGCCCCGTTTGGTTACTTTCACTAGCTGGTGGGTTTGGACTTTTGCAAGAATCGGGAGCCATTGGAGCATTTTTAATTTAGAAAAGAGACAGGTTGGATGCATCTAGAAGAGAGGTTAGCGACTGAAGACGCGGCAAGGTACAGGAGGGGTCTGATCTGCAAGAGTGGGAAACATGATCTGTTGTTGTCCGGCGGCGGTCGTAAAACTCATTAAAGACTTATGGATGTTCCCCGGGAGGAAATGACGTAATCTTGATGAAACTGGAACTCGCCTTGTCTGAATGTTGCTGACTCTCAATAAAACTTTATTGTCTTGTTTGTAATTATATGATGGTCAAGTTGGCATGTTGAAGTTTATCTATATTTTAGACTTTACACTATTTATATTTATTGCGCATATGCATATATATATATATATATATATATATATATATATATATATATATATATATATATGTTATAAAATTTTTAAAAAAATAATTTATAGAAATGTCATAGATGTAAATCCTTGTACATATTATTTTATTAATAATCTGTTTAAAATAACTCTGTTATTCTTGGCCACTAGATGGCGCCACCTTAAATATAAATAGATTGTTTTGTTTTTTAGTAGAGGTTTTTCAGAACAACAAACCGTGTGACTCAATGCTTCAACTGCCAGGGTTTCGGGCACGGTCAACTTAACTGCTTCCTGAAACCAAAATGCGTCAAGTGTGCCGAGGAGCACCATTCGAAGGACTGCCCAAGAAAGTCAAGACAACTTCCCCCAAAGTGTGCAAACTGCGAAGAAGCGCACACAGCCAATTACCGCGGATGCCCTAAGTTTCCAAGAGTACATCAGCAACAGCCAAGATACCCTGGTCAGTACAAACCTAACAACCCACTTCCGATTTCAAAAAGTTCTGAAACACTGCCGAAAATTGTAGAACAACAAAACCAAAGCAATGCTGAGGTTGTGACAAGAAAAACTTCTCGTTCTGAAACTAAGGACCTGTGTGAAAAATTGATGCAAGTAATCAAAACATACCTACAATGAATTGCAAATTACCTTTTAAAATTATTGCTTGGAATTGTAACGGAATCAGACCAAAGAAAGAAGAATTATTGCACTTTTTAGAAGATAACTCAATTGACATTGCTCTGCTCAGTGAAACTCACCTTAAACCCTCAATTGATCTAAAGTTCAGGAACTATCAAACCATTAGAACTGATCGAATTACAGGAAAGGGTGGGGGAACAGCCATCATTATAAAATCCTTTTTTAAATATAAAAATATGCTGATTCATACTTTAAACTTGGAAAATACTTCAATTTTGATAAAACCAGATGGAAAAACCCTCTTGCAAATCACAGCAATTTATAAGAAGCCTGATGCACCATTATTGGAAGAAGATTTGAACCAACTGATAAAACACAACCACTCAATAATCGTTGCAGGAGACTGGAACTCCAAACACCCTCTTTGGGGATCAAGGACTTCAAATAACAGTGGAATCGTGCTGCACAATTTCTCTGAAAGAGAAAGCCTCGACATTGTCGCACCTTCGTCACCCACGCATTACAGTCCACTCGGCAATCCCGATTTCCTAGACTTCGCTGTACTTAAAAACATTCCCTGGACCCCAAAGGCCAGAACCACCGACGATTTATCATCTGACCATCTCCCTGTAATCTTTGAATTGAATTGCCCAAAGGATGAATTCACAACCCAGCTCAGCCGAGTAACTAATTGGGTTCATTTTCAACAAGATCTAATCTCCACCACGCCCCCCAGACTCCCCTTGAAAACTGAAGTAGACATTGATTCAGCAGTTGGAATTTTAAACGAAAAAATTAATAATAGCTACTCGAAAAACACCATAGTTTCATCTTCCAAATTAATAAAGAACCCAAAAACCAAAGCCTTAATAAGGGAGAAAAATAAAGCTAGGAAAAGATGGCAATCAACCTGGGATCCAGCTCATAGAGCTACTTACCTCGATCTTCAAGGAAAGGTAAATCAAGCCCTTGAAGCTGAGAAATCTGAAAATTGGAATAGTTTTTTAAGCAAACTTGAATCGAGCCCAACAGACTTCTGGAAAAAAACAAAACCCATTAGGAAAAAAACTGACAAAATCACTAGTTTAAACGCAAATGGAAAAACCTTGCTGACCGACAAAGAAATTGGAAATGATCTTTCAGAGCATTTTTCCAAACACTTTTCCAAGGCGGAGGATGAGGTTCCGTCGTACCTAACAGATAACACTTGCCATCATCCCCAAGAGAATATACTATCAATGACAACGCCAAATGAAGTCAAGGAAGTGATTAAAAACCTAGGTAATCACAAAGCTCCAGGCCACGACAATATTACGCCGCAAATGACTAAAAACCTCCCCATCAAATGGATAGTTTTTCTCGCTGGGATCTTCAATGCTGCATTACACCTGTGCTACTTCCCGAAGACATGGAAACATGCCATTATCATAACCATTCCAAAAAAATCACCCGTAAAATCACCTGAAGATCTCAGACCAATCAGCCTTCTCTCTACCATCGGTAAGGTATACGAGAGAATCGTTCTTCGCAGATTGCAGTCATACATGGATTCTATTAACTTTATCATTCCCCAACAATTTGGATTCAGAAAAGGACACTCCACAACCCACCAGCTAATCACAGTACTAGACTACATCCAAATTAGAAAGTCCCACAAGGAGGCAGTAGGTGCTGTTTTTCTAGACTTTACCAAAGCCTTTGATAGAGTATGGCATGATGGCTTGATAGCAAAAATAACAAAAAATCAATTTCCAAGGGATTTTATCAAATTCTTGAAAAACTATCTCCAGGACAGAACCTTTTCAATTAAGCAAGGGAATTATATAACCACGGCAAAACCAACCCAGATTGGAGTCCCTCAAGGCTCTATCCTTGGACCCTACCTATTCAACATCTACATCAACGATTTCCCTCCACATCCAAAATGTCAAATAAAACTTTTCGCAGATGACGCAGCAATTTTATCAAACTCCAAATCAATAGGAATAATAACTACACATCTCCAAAATTACATAAACAGTATAACCAAATGGTGCAATGATTGGAAATTAGACATCAACCCAAAAAAGTCTCAGGCAATAATTTTTCCTCCACTAGACAATAAAAAATTCAAGCCACAATCCATCCTGAAGGTAAACCAGAGCCCTATTAACTGGACTGACAGCGTTAAATATCTTGGAGTTACCTTAGACTCCAAGTTGAAATTCAACATACATGTCAAAAATATCATAAAGAAAGCAAAAATCGCCAAAATAACATTATCAAGCCTGTTCAACTATAGAAGCAAATTGACTACAAAACAAAAGTTTACTCTATACAGAAGTTGTATCCTCCCGATAGTAACATACGCACTCCCAGTTTGGTGCAAATATATTACAGCCACAGACAAAAATAGGATAAACGCATTCATGAGAATCTGCCTTCGGACAAGTATAGGAGCTCCATTCAACCTATCAAACAAGATACTGAAGGAGGACTTGAACCAACCCGATCTAGAAGATATGTACCAAACTTCCGTTAAGAAATTATACTTTCAAATGCAAAACTCAAATAATCCAACCATACAAGATATTCTACAAAATAAAGGAGATATCAATCCCCGATTCCGACGACCCGGCCCTGACACTTAGCCAAGAGCTCATCGCCCAACAGCTGCCCTCCTGCAAGGCCTAGGGGGACCACTTCTACTCCACCAACTCGCCATGTGTAAATAGCCAGGACAAGGTGACTCGCGAGCTGTGCTCGAATGTAACACCTGTAAATTGAGACGAAATAAATAAATAAATAGTAGAGGTTAGGTAAGTTAGATTTAATTTTATATAAGTATGTAAATAGTGATATAGAATTAAATGTTAAAATTCTATATTTACTTAAAATTAATATAATCTTTTTCCTCAAAGAGTTCATAAATAAACTTCTTGAGACTGAATTTCTCTTTTTTAATTAAATTCAAGACGACTGCACCTTCAATTTTAACAAATCATTTTTTGGATTTACATAGTTTTGTAACATATATATATCGTAATTTAAACAATGTGATATGTAATTAATAAAGTATGGCGTCTTTTCTAGTCGTCTCAAAGTGACACCAGCTTGCCACCGGACACCCGGGGGATCCAGGGAGGGACGAAAAAGGGGCGTTTGGTCCGGATGTTGACAGTTAGTTAGGTTACAGTCGATATTTTCGGAGAGGCCCGCTCAGTGCTAGGTCTCACGGTGGCCCTCGTGGCCGCCGTTTTGGTTCCTCCCTGCCCCCGCGGCTTCAGGCTGGACGCCGAGCTTTCCTCAGTTAATCCTCAACTTTCCTCTGGTCCTGGTGCCACGTGAGACGTACTAGGAAAGCGTCTTTTGATCCCAAACTTTGTCCTTACTGTCCCGTGCGGACTTCCCACTCTGCACGCCTTGCCGCTCAACCCCGACTGCTTCCAACTCACTTGTTGTCTTACCCGGGTTTACGACATATATATTTGTATTTTTGACATGTATATACCCCCATTTCCTGGATTCTAACTTCAGCATTTAGAAACATTTAATTTGACACTAGAAACTTAATTTTATTCTATTTAAGTTCGACACAGAGGATATTTCTTATGCAACTATAGAAATCACAATTTCTCTCGTTTGTTTTTATAATAGAAATAAATCCTTTAGAATTTCGAATAACATCATTCACTTCATATTCCTTTTATATAGGTACAAGAAATTTCAGCAAACTTACTTCAACTATTTAAACCACGATCTGATTTTAATATACATATATACAAAACAGTGCAACTTATTTTTTATTATTATTTTTTTTTGCTTATCCCTAGTACACGTGGTACAGGCCCTGATAATCATGGTGGCTAGAAGTTGGCAACTGCTTTTACTGTAAGTGCACCACATGTCTACACATGTGAAATGTGGTTCGACTTTGCACTTACAAATGTGCCAGAGCCCCATTTGGTTACTTGCACTTGCTGGTTGGGTTGGACTTTTGCAAGAATCGGGGCCATTGGAGCATTTTTTTTTTTTATCAGAAAAAAGTGCCCAATGCGGGAATCGAACCCGGGTCGTAGCGGTCGAAAACCAAAGGTTAAGATCATTCTTCAACCGACCCCCGCGTAACTTATAAAATAGATATGCAAAAAAGGCTTTAAAAATGTATTATAGAAAGCTTTAAAAATAATTTAATGCATACGATATTTTAAAATTAGAATTTGATTTAAAATATGGATGCATTATAATGTTTATAAACATGTTTTTTTTTTTTTTTTCATTTTGCACCAGTGTTTCTGAACGGTATATACTTGTATATCTACTGGGTCATAGAGTAAAATAAAAAAATATAAAAAAAGAAAGTTGAGAGATGCAGGAGAGTCTGTCAAAAGTGTCGCAGCCGATGCTTTCAAAGTGCTCTTCTCTTCGTCCCCAACAATGGCCACCCGCCGAGCCCATTCACACCGCCATTAGGGTCACGTGACGTTCGAAAGGCGAGCTCCTTTTGTCCCGAGGAGCTCATTGCCTTTGTTGCCAAACGCTTTTGTCCTAGCCACAGCATAATGGCGTCGCTTTAATAAATTAACAGACGGTTTAGCTAACGACAAAAGCCGCCATTTTACTTGCCCACCCTGAAATTAGTTTTTGTCGTCTGAAAGAAAAAATCCTTTCTTCAAAACTGAGATCCCCAAAATAAATGCGCAGTCTATTGGTCATTTTGGCAAACTGCTTGATGTCTTTTGGTCGATAAATGTACTGCGTTGCGTATTGTTACCTGTCGTTTGGCTTTGAATTACTTTTCAATAGAGGAAATGTACACACATCTATAAGTAAAGTTTGAGCGAAATTGTTCTGATATTATTAAAGACAATTTCTTCCACTGTGCATAGACGATATTGTTTCAGATTTTTTATTATTCTATGAAAAGATTTTTAATTTCGATATTTGTATTTTGATACACGGTAAAATTTTCTCATTGCCTTTGTGCTATTTTATTAGTTTTTACATCAAATATATTGTTGTGTATTTTAGAGGTTTGTCTTTTCTAAATGTTCACGTTAAATTTTGGTGGAGAGAAGACAAACTGAAGATCGCTGAGAATACCATGGGGCCATGGCTGCTATGATCTTCATTTTCAGATACTGGCTCCAGGATTCCACCGCCGTGACAAAAGCCAAGAATTCCCTCCAAGATGACGATGTCCCTATTGACGATACGACGACAAAGCTGCTCTTCACGTCACGTTGTTGATGGTGTGTAGAATGTGGAAGAATGAGGCAGAAACAGAGTTTTAGGAAGTGAAGAAGAAAGATGAGCAAATAATTTATTGAGGGGAGTCGAGAGATCAAAAGATGGTGGGACCAGAAGCCACGTACTGGTTGGCAGGAGAGGAGCGGAGGATCTCCATGAGGGCCGCCAGAGAGGACACATTGTCCGGCTGAGCGGTCCATTCCACCTGTGGCAGGGACTTGCAATCCTCGGCAGCGTAGTCCTCACAGTAGAGGTTCCATGGACCACGGCTGGCCACGTCCCAGTAGTACATCTGGCGTTTACGGACTTCACTGGGACAGGCGCGGAAGGCGGAGGAGAGGCACTGGGTGTACTCTACGAAGTAGCTGCGTCACAGAGGTCATGTCATTTACACTCATGGACAAGACTTAAGGAAGTTGTACCTTTTAGCATGTATATCGGGATTCAGACAATAACTCTGAAAGATACACTCATGGACAAGACTTAAGGAAGTTTACCTTTTAGCTTGTATATCGGGATTGAGACAATAACTCTGAAAGATACACTCATGGACAAAACTTAAGGAAGTTGTACCTTTTAGCATGTATATCGGGATTCAGACAATAACACTGAAAGATACACTCATGGACAAAACTTAAGGAAGTTATACCTTTTAGCATGTATATCGGGATTCAGACAATAACTCTGAAAGATACACTCATGGACAAGACTTAAGGAAGTTGTACCTTTTAGCATGTATATCGGGATTGAGACAATAACTCTGAAAGATACACTCATGGACAAAACTTAAGGAAGTTGTACCATTTAGCATGTATATCGGGATTCAGACAATAACTCTGAAAGATACACTCATGGACAAAACTTAAGGAAGTTGTACCTTTTAGTGTGTATATCGGGATTCAGACAATAACTCTGAAAGATACACTCATGGACAAAACTTAAGGAAGTTGTACCTTTTAGCTTGTATATCGGGATTCAGACAATAACTCTGAAAGATACACTCATGGACAAAACTTAAGGAAGTTGTACCTTTTAGCATGTATATCAGGATTCAGACAATAACTCTGAAAGATACACTCATGGACAAAACTTAAGGAAGTTGTACCTTTTAGCATGTATATCGGGATTCAGACAATAACTCTGTAAGATACACTCATGGACAAAACTTAAGGAAGTTGTACCTTTTAGCATGTATATCGGGATTCAGACAATAACACTGAAAGATACACTCATGGACAAAACTTAAGGAAGTTGCACCTTTTAGCATGTATATCGGGATTCAGACAATAACTCTGAAAGATACACTCATGGACAAAACTTAAGGAAGTTGCACCTTTTAGCATGTATATCGGGATTCAGACAATAACTCTGAAATATATTACAGTGACCTTTATTGAGGACATACGAGATAACCAAGTGTGAACAGCCTCTGTCTCCTTCCAAAAAAACAGATGACCGGTGACATCAGACTTTCCAATTTCTCAAGTTTTGTCCATCAGTGTATATCATCTACAGTATTTGGGTAGACTCTCCATATTCAATTATATAAATTGTCTACAAAGTCACTACTCGACAAAGTAGCTATAGTACACACACATGCAGGAAGGTACTTACCAACAGGCAAGAGGAACTCTGTGTTCTTTGGCCTGTGTCAGTGTCGCGGTGATCTGACCAGCATACTTCTGGCCGCATTCAAACTCCTGCTGGGCGTACTTACGGACACACTCACTGCCCTCCAGATACTCTGTTGACATACCATTACAATACTTAGTCAACGTGGACAATATTCGCAAATAAAGTAAAGTGATTTATAAATGTGAAAAATAGTACAAAAGTGAATTTGTACTTGGATCAGGAGGATAAATTAAGGAAAAAGGACATTTCCTGATCGTGAAACTAAAAGTTGCTGATGGCTTGCGCCATCTATCGGAATAAATATCAACTAATCGTTGATTTTTTAATTATTCCAGAATTGGCCAAATACCGTTTCTTGATTAATCAATAAAAATCTAACCACGTACGCACTTCGGGCTGTTGGCCCTCGTCAGCGTGGTGCAAGCTGTACCTCAACGACCAAAAACTGGTCTTCGGGGAATCTTGAAAAACCATGAAAAATTATACACTCATACCTCGCTTTGCGTCGAGGTAACGTTCCAAAAAAAAAACACGACGCAAATTGAAACGACGCAAAGTGAAAATATGTGAAGGCGCAATCAAAAACAAAGGTGTTGCCATATTTTAGGAAAAAAAAAATCAATGTACATTCCACATGTCAAATTCCACATGTAGTGTGGAAAGTCATGGATAAATTCACTATTGTACAGAGTCTACTTTAAGATCTTAGATTTGTTTGATAATCCAATATAGAATTCCCTGGTAAAAAAAAAGACACAAAGAAGTAAAGTTAATTGTGCAAAAAAGGATGAAATGATATTTTATGATGATTGTACTACATTATGACAATGACAGTAATAAGTTTCCTTTCCTCCATTTTACCCAGACTAATCAATTTATTAGCTTGATTGTCTTAATTAATTTATCCTGTATATAAATTTCATATGACCATTAAGGTACTATTACTGTTATTCCTGCATCATATTGTGACGAAGAAATATTTTATTATTTAATTTAATATTATTCAATGAAAATATATTCAACAGATTAAAAATATATATATTAATCTGTATTTGTGAAATCATCTTTAAAATATTTCTTTGCTTGCTTGCTTAAGATTCTCTAGCTGCAAATAGTTTTTGGGCTGACCTGTTAATAATTGTCGACTCGTCGCTGTGACGTCATCAATAAATACTTTTACATCTTAGGATATTTCAAGGCTTGATTTCTACGCTACAACTGGTGGAGAGACTGGACCGATACCCATTAAGAAATTAAAGAAAAATTGATTCTGTTGAACCAGAAGAAACTTCTATGAATGTAAAGAAGGAAGGTACTCAGGTAAGCAACTACGTTGTTCAACATCTGCCAAGGAACCCTTCCATTTTCTCCGGGGAGGATGGTGAAGATCTCCAAAAATGGTTAAAAGGGTATGCACGTGTGGCAAAGTACAACCATTGGGACGAAACCCTTTGTCTTACTAAAGTTTATTTTTATCTGTCTGGAACTGCTCTCAAATGGTTTGAGAACAACGAAGAAAGCATACAGACTTGGAAGGAATTCACATCTCAATTAGAGAATGTGTTCGGAAAAAAAGAAAATTCAAAATTGCAAGCGGAGAAGAAACTTAAAACACGGGCACAATTAAAAGGTGAAAGTACCGAATGTTACATCCAGGATCTCCTGTGCTTGTGCAAAGAGGTTGATCCTCAAATGAGTGAGGAAGATAAAATCTCCCACCTCATGAAGGGGATAGCTGAGGAGCTTTATCAAGCACTCCTACCGTGGGATGTACAGAGCACCGAGCAATTCATTACAGAATGTCGCCGTGTCGAAGCGCTCCGTTGTAGGCGAGTTACCCCAACCAGGTACGAGCGCCTACCAAATGTAGCCTCTCTCTGTGACCAGGATGACGGAGAAGATCTGTCATCTATGATTAGGCAAATTGTTCGTGAGGAGGTACAGCGGGCATTAGGCTCTCCTCGGGAGGAACCAAAAAATGCTACAATCAAAGAAATTGTAAAGGAGGAGATTGGAAGAACCCTGGCGCCAATCTCAAAGTCTAGGAGAAGTCCCCCTCAGAAGGAAAGACCCCGACAGTTTTTAAATACTAGATATGAGGCCGAAACGATAAGACCGCACCCTGAACCTCGATACCCAAAACAAGGAGGAAGACGCGACACCAATGATTGGCGTACAACTGAGGGAAGGCCTATCTGTTTCTACTGCAGACGCCCAGGTCACGTCGTCTGCTATTGCCGTGACAGGAAGAGACACAATGAGGAAAGGAGAAATGACTATTTCCAAAGAAAGCAAGACGCAATGGAATTCTACAACTCTCAAACCGAATCTCAGGAACCCAACGATAAATCATCGAGGAAAAATTTCAGTCGCTACCGAAGCCCTACTTCATATCGCGGTCGAAACAGAAAACATTTCTCACCTACTAGAAGATCTAGCTGGACGCCCCGCCATTAAAACTAGATGATAAACCACATTGGAGGTGAGGCTGCAAAGTTATAAAATCCCCCCTTACCGACCACAGTAGAAATGAGAAAAAGCTACCTTGACGTAAACATAGACCTACCAAGTCCTCATGAAGAAGATATCTCAACTGAAAGAAGACATCCACCGCAGTCACCTGAAAATATCCCTGGCCATAGTACTAGTTCTTAAGACTGACGACGTAAGTTTCCTGCTGAGCATCGGGTCGATGCTCTCTATAGGAGGAGGCTATGTGACGAAGAAATATTTTATTATTTAATTTAATATTATTCAATGAAAATATATTCAACAGATTAAAAATATATATATTAATCTGTATTTGTGAAATCATCTTTAAAATATTTCTTTGCTTGCTTGCTTAAGATTCTCTAGCTGCAAATAGTTTTTGGGCTGACCTGTTAATAATTGTCGACTCGTCGCTGTGACGTCATCAATAAATACTTTTACATCTTAGGATATTTCAAGGCTTGATTTCTAAGCTACAATATCATACATTTGTTTGGAGAATCTGTATAAGACTGAGGCTCTTAATGAAACTTTGTGTTGTTGTTGATAATCTAATATAGAATATAGACAGGAATTATGGAAGATACAAAGAGGTGAATTATGCAAAACAGAATGTAATGACATTCTATGATAGCTGTACTACATAATGACAATGACAGTACTAAGATATGCCGAATTGGTTTGATAGAATATAATATACGAATGGTCAGGAATTATAGAAGATACAAAGATGTGAATCTAATGTGCGAAACAGGATGTAACGGCATTCTATGACAGCTGTCCTATATTATGACAATGACAGTACTAAGATTGTAAGGTTTGTTTGATAATCTAATATAGAACATGATCAGGAATTATAAAAGATACAAAGAGGTGAATTTTGTGTAAAACAGGATGGAATGACATTTAATGATAGCTGTACTACATAATGACAATGACAGTACTAAGATATAACGGATTGGTTTGATAGAATCTAATATAGAATATAGTCAGGAATTGTGGAGAATACAAAGAGGTGAATTGTGCAGAACAGGATGGAATGACATTCTATGATAGCAGTACTACATAATGACAATGACAGTACTAAAATATGACGAATTGGTTTGATAGAATCTAATATACTAATGGTCAGGAATTATAGAAGATACAAAGAGGTGAATTGTACAGAACAGGATGGAATGACATTCTATGATAGCTGTACTACATAATGACAATGACAGTACTAAGATATAACGAATTGGTTTGATAGAATCTAATATACAAATGGTCAGGAATTATAGAAGATACAAAGAGGTGAATTATGCAAAACAGAATGTAATGACATTCTATGATAACAGTACTACATAATGACAATGACAGTACTAAGATATAACGAATTGGTTTGATAGAATCTAATATACGAATGGTCAGGAATTATAGAAGATGCAAAGAGGTGAATTGTACAGAACAGGATGAAATGACATTCAATGATAGCTGTACTACATGATGACAATGACAGTACTAAGATATGACGGATTGGTTTGATAGAATCTAATATCAGAATGGTCAGGAATTATAGAAGATACAAAGAGGTGAATTGTACAGAACAGGATGGAATGACATTCTATGATAGCTGTACTACATTATAACAATGACAGTACTAAGATATGACGGATTGGTTTGATAGAATCTAATTTACGAATGGTCAGGAATTATAGAAGATACAAAGAGGTGAATTTTGCAGAACAGGATGAAATGACATTCTATGATAGCTGTACTACATTATAACAATGACAGTACTAAGATTGTAAGAATTGGTTTGATAGAATCTAATAAACAAATGGTCAGGAATTATAGAAGATACAAAGATGTGAATTGTACAGAACAGGATGGAATGACATTCTATGATAGCTGTACTACATTATAACAATGACAGTACTAAGATTGTAAGAATTGGTTTGATAGAATCTAATAAACAAATGGTCAGGAATTATAGAAGATACAAAGATGTGAATTGTACAGAACAGGATGGAATGACATTCTATGATAGCTGTACTACATTATAACAATGACAGTACTAAGATATTACGAATTGGTTTGATAGAATCTAATATAGAATATAGACAGGAATTATAAAAGATACAAAGAGGTGAATTGTACAGAACAAGATGAAATGACATTCTATGATAGCTGTACTACATAATGACAATGACAGTACTAAGATATGACGAATTGGTTTGATAGAATCTAATAAACAAATGGTCAGGAATTATAGAAGATACAAAGAGGTGAATTGTGCAGCATAGGATGAAATGACATTCTATGATAGCTGTACTACATAATGACAGTACTGTCATACTAGATATAACGAATTGGTTTGATAAAATCTAATATAGAATGGTCAGGAATTATAGAAGATACAAAGAGGTAAATTTTGCAGAACAGGATGTAAAAGACATCATATGATGATAATAATAGTACTGAGATATTGAATTCTTACCTCTGCGGAGATCTGCCTTGTCACACTTGCTTTCCACAACATGCTGGAATCCTTCAGCAAGAGAATCAAGAGCCCTGCGAGTGCTGCCTTCAAGACATTCAGATGAGAAGTTACGAGCGCAGCCAATTCCACGACGTTTGACTCTATCACAACACACAGAGTATACTGTCTCTCGATCATTCCCAGTTACATCTTTAACTTTAACATCTAATGTATTTTAAAACATTTCCATAAAAATTAACATCTTTTTAATATTTATTTTATTTCAATTTAAAGCGCTATGTCCCCCTAGGGACAATTACGCTGTCATACATGTATGACATTTGTCTATACATATATATATATACAATACTTTCAGGCCGTGAATAGGATAGTCATATGATGTTAACAATGAGAAAGAGAGAAAAAAGAACTGTGTACTAAAAGAAAGAAGTGTCTGGCAATATGTACAATCAACATAATATATAAATTAACAGTTTCTTAAAAGATATTTGTGTTGCTATATAATTTAAAATATATCTACAAAAGGTATTGAATTTAGTATACATTTCTTTACTGGAAATAAAAATACTTGGATCTGTTACTATTAAATTATTTTCGATTCTGTAGTCTTGAAAAACAGGACAATCCAGTAAAAGATGTATTGAGGTTTGTTCCTCATGTCCACAAAAACACTTTTAAAAAATAGACACTTCGACTAGTTAAAGTTGTATTTTCTCAACGTTTCAAAAATAATCTTTTGTCTTCGTCAGGTATTCCTATTACAGCCTGTTGAAGGATATAGATATAAGGAAACTGGTTGCTGTTAGCTTTCATCTCTTCTTAGCCTTTGCCAGTCCCAAGCCCGGATGAAAAAGGAGGAGGGGAAGCAGTAACAAGCTTGCTAAAAACCTGGGCTCAGATGGCCTGGCTGATAGTACACTGTAAGGGCTCCTAATCCAGGTATACAGGATGAGCAGCGTCTGTACTCCATGTTAGAAGCAGCTGCACATGGTGTCAGTTCCTCATGTCAGAAGCGTCCATTTCTTTTAGAGCTAAGTCAGCCTGCTATTGAGTAGTGCTCCAGTCTTAATGACAAAGGCAGACACATTCTACTTCACTCAGTCATGATGGTTGTCAAAGTCTTAGGCTCTACAAGCTTGATATCCTAATATGAATGATCGTAAAGATAGAGGCTGCCTGGCCGGCATTCATATTACTATAAAAATAGACACTTCAACCAGTTAGAGCTTTTTATTTTCTCAACGTTTCGATAAAAAACTTTTGTCTTCGTCAGGAGAAATAAATTTAAAAAAAGCATTTGGTAAGGCGTTAAAAATTAATAGAACAATTTTTAACGCCTTGCCAAATGTTTTATTTTTATTTATTTCTCCTGACGAAGACAAAAGCTTTTTGTTGAAACGTTGAGAAAAAAAACTCTAACTGGTTGAAGTGTCTATTTTTATAGTAATATGAATATGTGAAGATAAGAAAGAAGAAGAAGATTTCAGAAATTATATCTGGCAAGAGAGAGATTGAAAGTACTTTACTAAATCGTTCATAAAATATTCTGGTTTAATCAATAAGGAATCAATGGTTTGGTTTCTTTTCCTATTTCTTTTACTTCCCGAGCCTTCGGGCCAACATTACCTTCAACACGGAGATTGAGAAGTACAACCTCTAGCCAACCATAACACGCCTATATATATTAAATATACAGTATATGAAATCTTCTTCTTTCTTATCTCCACACTGGGTGAAGTAGAATGCATCTGCCTTTGTCATTGAGACTGGAAGCACTACTCAGTGGCAAGCCGACTTAGCTCCAAAAGAAATGACCACCTCTGACATGAGGAACAGACGCCATGTGCAGCCGCTCCTAGCATGGGAGTACAAACGCTGCTCATCCTGTATCCCTGGAGTCCTTACAGGGTACTATCAGCCGGGCCAGCTGAGTCCAGGTTTTTTAGTGAGCTTGTTACTGCTCTCCCTCCTCCTTTTTCATCTGGGCTTGGGACAAGCAAAGGCGGAGTTCCCGCACTTTGTGCTGTACTACTGTGCAAATTCTTATAAAGCACGCCTCACCCGACGATGATTCCCTGGCCACCCATCCCCCTCCAACAGTACAATGTACATAGTACTTTGTATATATTCTGTTTTATGCGTCCATCGGGGCTCAAAAATCATCCATTCTGGTTAGCAGCCCCGTAAATAAATAGCCCAGGTTTTTTTAGTGAGTTTGTTACTGCTCCCCCTCCTCCTTTTTCATCTGGGCTTGGGACCGGCAAAGGCGGAGTTGTATTTGAAGTAAATATGAATAAATACTGATGAATATAAGATAGAGATTCCTTTTATTGTATTTCGATGTCAGTTTTATTTGCTGCTGATTGAATGTAGGTTCTCTTGGATCGAGGATGTCTCTCACGTCTGTATGCTTGAAGACATTGGTGTTGTATTCTGAGGTTATACACGGTAGAGATTGGTACTGTACTCACTGACACTGTTGATCCAGCTCCTCCTCTGTTGTTGGTGTGGCCAAAGAAACATTCCTGGTGTAGGAAAACAGCATCACTCCAATACGGTCCAGTCGCTCATCACTGCAACCTTGCTCGTGTTCAGCCAAGGAACCTGAAACAGATAGGGAAACTTTGTAGGCCGAGTCTTGGTAGTATAGAAGTAGTCAAAGAGAGTAATATATCATTTTGGTCGTTGAGGTACAGCCTGCACCACGCTGACGAGGGCCAACAGCCCTAAACGCGTTCGGAATTGACTTTTTTCTTTATTTAAGAAATGGAAGCATTAGAAAACAAATGCCTCTTTTAAACATAAAACACACTTTATCAAGAAAATGGGTTGACCACATATCAGGGAACTGGTTAAATTAACGTTTAATTGAAATTTTCTCCACTAGATGGCACTCTGCCATCAAAAATGCTCTTGTGATCGGTCAGGAAATGCCTATTTTGTTTTTAATATATATAAATTGAAAATATATAGGTCGAAGGTGTGAGAGATTTTATAGAATAGCCCTTGGTTTCAAAGAAGGAAATATATATAAATAGAATTAGAAATATCTAGATAGAATGAACGAAGTCTAAATATATAAAAAGGTATTTTGGTTTGGAAATAAATATACAGTTAAACCTGTCTATAGCGCCTCCTTTTGGGACTCACCAAAATAGGGTGCTATAGAGAGGGGGTGTTATAGACAGGTCACTTTTAATGTAAATCGCATCGTACTACGTATTTAAAACCGGGCGCTATAGAGAGGGAGACGCTATTTAGAGAGGACGCTATAGACAGGTTTAACTGTATATAAATATATAAAGGTAAATATCTAGATAGAATTAGTAAGATCTATATAGAATATGGTAGGATCCTGTAAAGAATTATATAGGTATGGATTGAATGGAAGGGATTTCTGGGTAGAATAGGCAGATTTCAGATAGAATGGAGAGGATATGAACATAATCGAACTGATTATACATAGAAAATGAACAGAATGGTGCAAATGGGAAGAATTGGGTGGGACATATATGTATATATGGAAATCTTGCCGGGAGGAAATTGATCTATGAAAGCACCGGACACCTCTCCCGTCAAAATAAACGTCAAAACTAGACGCAATCTATTAACCGTCGCCGCAAACTAGCGAACTCAGGTCAGTAACAAAGCCACAACACCAACTTTTTCAAACTGAGAAACGTCTACCTAGAGACCATGGTTTCGAGCTAATGGCCCTCGTCAGTATAGGGAGAACTTTATTCCATGAGACCCACACGGGATCTAATAGAATCCTCACAATCTACCAAATAAATAGTTAGCTGGTAAAGTGGCTAGGCCAAATCTATGGCTAAACTAGGGTTTAAAATCTTGCTTGGAGGCATATAAACAGCCCGAAAGACGTACATGGTTGGCTTTACTTGATATACCAAGAGAGTAGGTTTATCAAATATTGTGGAACAGGTTAAATCAAAGTTTAGATGGCGCTCTTATCTAAAATTCTCATGTAAGCGGTGAGAATATGCCTTTATATGTTTATCAACACCTGACCATTTTTTCACATATATAAATAGAAGAATGATCCGAAAGGGGTAAATACACGAACAGAAAGAGAAATAGTATATAGATTAAGATATATAAATTAAGAAAAAAGGGAATTTCCTGATCGTGCAACTGAAAGTTGCTGATGGCTTGCGCCATCTATCGGAATAAATATCAACTAATCGTTGATTTTTAATTATTCCAGAATTGACCAAATACCCATTCTTAATTAATCAAGAAAAGCTAACCACGTACGCGTTTCGGGCTGTTGGCCCTCGTCAGCGTGGTGCAAGAAACGACCAAAAAGGCTGGTCTTTGGAGCATCTTGAAAACAATGAAACAGGTATTTAGGCCGGAAGGGCATGAGAACGCCAATCAATGTGAAAAATAAATACAAAAGTACTGGTACGCGTACGTGGTTAGCTTTTCTTGATTAATCAAGAAACGGTATTTGGTCAATTCTGGAATAATTAAAAATCAACGAGAATAGTTGATATTTATTTCGATAGATGGCGCAACCCATCAGCAACTTTCAGTTGCACGATCAGGAAATTCCCTTTTTTCTTAATTTATCTACCTGATCCAAGTACAAATTCACTTTTGAACTATTTTTCACATTTATAAATATATATATATATACTAGCGGACCCGCCCGGCTTCGCCCGGGTTTTACCCGAGTAAAAGTTTGTCTAACGAATCTCTCGATAAAGTGAACATTTTTTTCCCGGTCCCTTGAAAATACTCGATAAGTTGAATAAAATCAATATTAATTGGTTCCCTCGGTAATTGGAAGTTAAAGGAATAGTATCTTGCCTTGGAATTGTATCATTATTCTTGTATGGATGTACCCGGCTTTGCCCGGGTTTTACCCGAGTAAAGGTTTGTTTAACGAATCTCTCGATAAAGTGAACATTTTTTTCCCGGTCCCTTGAAAAAAATACTCGATAAGTTGAATAAAATCAATATTAATTGGTTCCCTCGGTAATTGGAAGTTAAAGGAATAGTATCTTGCCTTTGAATTGTATCATTATTCTTGTCTCAAATAAATTGCCGTGTCATCCTGAATTTTGTCTTTCCTAATTTTCTACATTACAAAATCATCGTATCAACATGATAATATTTAGAGCAGATTGTTGAGTTATAACAGATAAATTAGAATATTTATCTTGATTATTTCTAGGCGAAAAGTTATTTCAAAAATTTTATTTGCTAGAAACCTTCCCAGTACTATACTAAATAACTTCCCAAAGTTTCATGGCGATCCAATGAGTGGTTTGGTCAGGCATAAAGGACAAACAGACATACATTCATTTTTATATATATAGATTTAAAATATTTTAATTTTTTCATATTTTAAATATGTAAATAGAGTCTCTTAAGAAAGACCACCTAAAAACATGAATCAACTTGTTTCTCCTGTTGGTGGTCTCTCATTGAAGATTCTAATTGCTATTAAAGAATCTCTAATAGACCTTTAATAAGAGACTGCCTCTTGGAGAGACGGTGTAGCTACGAAATGGATATTCCCGGCTCCGCCCGGATTTTACCCGAGTAAAGGTTTGTCTAACGAATCTCTCGATGATATATATATATTAACAGTAATTAAACGTAACAGTAAGAAAATGTTGATTTTAAAATATTTTAATTTTAAAATATTTTAATTTTTTCATATTTTAAATATGTAAATAGAGTCTCTTAAGAAAGACCACCTAAAAACATGAATCAACTTGTTTCTCCTGTTGGTGGTCTCTCATTGAAGATTCTAATTGCTATTAAAGAATCTCGAATAGACCTTTAATAAGAGACTGCCTCTTGGAGAGACGGTGTAGCTACGAAATGGATATTCCCGGCTTCGCCCGGATTTTACCCGAGTAAAGGTTTGTCTAACGAATCTCTCGATAAAGTGAACATTTTTTTCCCGGTCCCTTGAAAAATACTCGATAAGTTGAATAAAATCATTATTAATTGGTTCCCTCCGTAATTGGAAGTTAAAGGAATAGTATCTTGCCTTGGAATTGTATCATTATTCTTGTCTCAAATAAATTGCCGTGTCATCCTGAATTTTGTCTTTCCTAATTTTCTACATTACAAAATCATCGTATCATCATGATAATATTTAGAGCAGATTGTTGAATTATAACAGATAAATTAGAATATTTATCTTGATTATATCTAGGCGAAAAGTTATTTCAAAAATTTTATTTGCTAGAAACCTTCCCAGTACTATACTAAATAACTTCCCAAAGTTTCATGGCGATCCAATGAGTGGTTTGGTCAGGCATAAAGGACAAACAGACATACATTCATTTTTATATATATAGATAACTAGACGAATGGCCCGGGCAACGCCCGGGTTTTACCCGAGTGCGTATATATTTTAAAAACGTTTTAATTCAAATACTATTCGTTACAATTATAAATTGGCGCCATGGATGTCACTCTTGTGAAACGTCTCGTTCCAAACTTCATATATTAACTTTATTAACGGAAAAATATGCCCAGGGTAGCCTAGTGGTTATGGCATCTGCCCGGTAAGCGGAAGGTCGTGGGTTCGATTCCCATCCCTTGACACTTTTTTTTATTTTATCCATTCTGACCAAAATCTATCCGTGAACTTCACACAGACAGAATAAGGCAATTATATAAGTAGATATTACATATTTATAAATAGGTAAATCAGCACTGATATCTTTAAAAGCATCGGTATTTATGGATTCCATAGGCATAAGGAAACATTTTTTTAAAAAGCGTAAGAGCTAAAGATAGTTGAGAATTTAAAATAAAGAATTTTATTTTACACTCTCATAGACAAAACTTAAAGAATTTATACTTTTTAGCATTTATATCGGGATTTAGACAATAACTCTGAAAGATATTACAGTAACCTTTATTGAAGACATGAGATAACCAAGTGTGAACAAAATTATGTCTCCTTCAAAAAAAAAAAAAAAAGACGACCACTTCCTTAAGAGTTTTGTCCCTGACTATAAATTATAGAAACCATTCGGTCATAATTCGTCGTTTTAAAAAGCTCGGAAACATTAATTGAAGTTGATGGTAATTTGCTCCAAGAATAAGCATTTAAAGAAAACTTGTTGGAGAAAAAAGGCGTTGACGATTCGACCATAGTTCGTAATCTCAAAAACCTCGGTAAGAATTTTGAATATGCTCCATAGAATAAGCATTTAAAGAAGACCTTTTGGAGAAAAAAGGCATTAACCATTCGACCATGGTATCATGGTCTTCATCTTAAAAAGCTCAGAAAGAATAATGCATATTCTCCATAGAATATTCATTTAAAGAAATTGTTTAATTTTTAAAAGAATCATACGCGCCTATAATAGTTACCACTTTTCATAACAGATGGCGCGCTAATGCATCATAAAGAAGACCTGTTGAGAAAAAAAGGCGTTGACCATTCGACCATGGTTCTTCATCTCAAAAATATCAGAAAGAAGAAGGCATATGCTCCATAGAATAAACATTTAAAGAAAGTCTGTTTGAGGAATTTGCTATCAAGCCTAGGCGCATATTCCCCAGAATAATCCTTTAAAGAAGACTTGTTGAAGGAGAAAAAAAGGCATTGACTATTCAACCATAGTTCGTAATCTCCAAAAGCTCAGAAAGAATAATGCATATACTCCAGAGAATGTTGAAAAAAGAGGCCCAATAATGCATCTACCAGGAACTACCTTCTAAGCAGAATTTACTATCAAGCCTATAGATACAAAGGAAGCAATAAGCATTTAAAGAAAGTCTAATTGTAGAAAAAAGTCGCAATAATGCATCTACCAGAAAATACCTGCTTAGCAAGAATACCAAGAAACAATAATCATTTGAAGAAAGTCTTGTTGGAGAAAAAAGCCACAATAATGCACCTACCAGGAAGTACCTGCTAAGCAGAATTCACTATCAAGCCTAAGAATATCAAAGAAGCAATAAGCATTTGAAGAAAGTCTTGTTGGAGAAAAAAAGCCACAATAATGCATCTACCAAGAAGTACCTGATAAGCAGAATTTGCCATCAAGGAAGCAATGAGCATTTGAAGAAAGTCTTGTTGGAGAAAAAAGCCGAAATAATGCATCTAGCAAGAAGTGCTTTCTAAGCAGAATTTACTATCAAGCCTATGGATACCAAGGAAGCTTACCTGTTGCCAGTAGGAAGAGAGCTGCAAGGATCAGGGATGCCATGATGCTATGTGAGACGTCCGGGGCCGTCTCGTCTCTTATACCCCATGGGGTAACCCGTCCTACCGGTGTGGGATGACGACCTCAGGGGCACTGACATTGCCCGGCAACTACTTGGCATGCAAGCTGTCCACCTCATGTCTCAGTCGTCCACTTCCCCCCTGCTTTCTGGTTAAGGCTATTCAACTGGTGGAGAGAAATTCTTGCCTGGAAAAATACTTCTCGAAACACACCGGATTTTGACATGAATCGTCCAATACAGTATTTTATTATAAGGCAATAAAGTGCTATCTACATATGGGAAATGTAAGCATTATAAAGCATGAATTTTTCTTTTTTTTTAAATATATAAAACAAACTTCTACTGTCCTTATTGTGACAAAAAAATATATTGGAAGGGCTTGGCTTATCAGTGGTGAACTCTCCTAGCAGTTTCACCAATTTAATCTACAAGACCGCTTCTTTAGAGCTTTAATACTGTATTGGATCATTCTGCTTATATATGCTACAGCAAAGGGTGGAATCTTAGAAATGGTATTTAAGCAGAATGATTTAATATAGTATTAGAACTCTAAAAGAAGCGGTCTGGTAGATCAAATTGGTGAAACTGCTGGAAGAGTTCACTGAGAGATCAGCCAAGCTCTCTCAATATATATTTTTTTTCGCAGTAAGGACATTGGAAGTTTGAAAAGACTTATAAGAAATTTCTCTTGAATTGGTTATAATAGATGACAAAATAAAGAGAAAAACGTTTCTTTAATGAACGGATTCGTGACAAGCTTTCGGGCTGTCAGCCCTTCAACAGGTACAATGAAATGTGAGTAGACAGAACTATATAAAAGAATCGATCTATGAGATAATTAGCATATATGATATAGATGGCGTAATGATAAAATGAAAGTTTGTTTTATGTTTAAAAGAAACATTCGTGATTTGATGCATCAATTTTTAGGTATAGACAGGTGTTACTTCTACAGTAAAAGCGATAAACAAAGTTTGATACTACCATGATCTCAATGAACCGAGCAATTCTGTAATAGTTAACAACACAACAGCATTTTTTCGTGGGTCATTTAGCCTATAGATAGACTCTCTTGGCTGGGCATTGTCTATTGGTCGAATTTTCTTATTTTCATCTTTTTTTCTTAGATAGGTCTATTCAACTCTAGAGGGACGCTTGTAAGGATTTCGACTTTAAGCTGAATTTGTCTCTTTCGACCTTTTTGGTTTTTGTTGTTGTTGTCGTGTTGTCCAATGAAGAGCCTCAGATGTCTCCATGCATCTCTATCACAGAAATCGCAATGTCCACTATCTTGGGTGTGTGAAGCTGCTGTTCTGGGTCCATGTCAATTTTCTGTTGTTGTTTTCGTGTCCAATGAAGAGCCTCAGCTGTCTCCATGCATCTCTATCACAGCAGCAGCAATTTCAACTATCTTGGGTGTGATCTTCTTGGTGGTTAGGTCTTTTAAAGTATAGAAAGATTCATGCTGGAAAATTTTCATATGGAATTTTTGTCTATCTTTTGACAGTCCTAATTAAAATCCGTTCTAGTAGGTCTATTCAACACACTCGATTGATAATTAAATTTATAAATTCAATTGCCATCTATCGATAAAATTTCTATCAAATAAATTTACTGGAAATGTGTTTCTTTTTGATAATATCATTCAATAACTTATATCATTGCAGTAAGGTCTGCAGAGATAATATTTGATGATAGTATTGAAAATAAACACAATGCCAGTAAATCTAATGTAAGAATCTTGGAAGGATGGTCTTTAGCTGGAATTTTCTACTTTCGTCCTTCCTATGGTGTTGTTTAGGTCTATTCAACTCTACTGGGAATCTTGGAAGGCTGGTCTTTAGGTAGAATTTTCCACTTTCGTCCTTCCTAAGGTGTTTAGGACTATTCAACTCTAGTGAGAATTTTGGTAAAATGGTCTTTAGTTGGAATTTTCCACTTTCGTCCTTCCTATGGTATTGTTTAGGTCTAATCAACTCTAGTGAGAATATTGGAAGGATGATCTTTAGCTGGAATTTTCCACTTTCGTCCTTCCTATGGTGTTTAAGTCTATTCAACTCTAGTGAGAATCTCTTGTAATGATGCATTTTAAGTATAATTTGCCTTTTCAGATCTTCCTAAGGTTTAAGTCTATTCAACTCTAGTGAGAATATTGGAAGGATGCTCTTTAGCTGGAATTTTCCACTTTCGTCCTTCCTATATATGGTGTTTAAGTCTATTCAACTCTAGTGAGAATCTCTTGGAAGAATGCATTTTAAGTAAAATTTGCCTTTTCAGATCTTACTAAGGTTTAGGTATATTCAACTCTAGTGAGAATATTGGAAGGATGCTTTTTAGGTGGAATTTTCCACTATCGTCCTTTCCAGGGTGTTTAAGTCTATTTATCTCTAGTGAGAGGCCCCCCCCCCCCCCTTGAAAGAATGCATTTAAGTGAAATTTCCCTCTTTAGATCTTTCTAAGGTTTAAGTACATTTAACTCTGGTGAAAATCTTCTGTTTTGACCCTTCTCTCCCTTTTAAAAGACATTTTGACACGATAATTCATAAAGCTGAACATATACTCCAAATGCTAAAAATAATATCAGGCTTAAACTACTGGGTGGAAATGCCAATATCTTATGTACAACATACCTCGCACTTGTAAGGACTATTTTGGAATATGCTACCCCTGCCTGGATCAATGCAAGTAAGATTAATCTATCCGGATTAGACAGAATCCAAGCAAGCACAGCTAAAATCATCAGCGGGCTTCGAGGATCCTGCCCAAATCACATTGCTGAACTCGAATCCAATCATATTTCCCTGCACCTTAGAAGAAAAATCAATATTTTCTAAAAATTCGTATTAACAAAGATTAATTTTCCCAAAAAAACACCTTACAAGAATTTTTATTCGAAATTGAAGCCCAAATTAAAGAGTCCAAACGTACCACTTCTCTCAACATGCCTTACAATTCTAATATTTTTGATACTCCAATCAATCCAAAACGCCAAACTTCCATGCGGTACTTTTAATAAACTCACTTGTATCCCTCATCTCCCAGCCAATCCCCACAAGCATAAAACTTAGCCAAAATCACTCAAATATTTTGTAGCCTCCAAATCTTTGAGGAAAATAGCTTCCACTTTGATATCACAATTCACACAGTGACAGTATCCAACTTGAAATTGGACTGTCTGGTAGTATTATTACTATTACAAAGATAAAATTCCTGAAAATAAATTATCTTTTCCACCCTAGGCATCTTTTTGTTTAGAAATCAGAACTCTCTGCAATAGATACTGCTCTAAAACATCAACATCAACTCGCCAAAAAATAAATAATAATCAACTCCGACTCAAGAGCAGCCAACCCTTCAAACCTGCAAAGCGACTCCCAGCCAACAACTCTGTCACAGTACAATGGCTTCCAGCTCATTTTGGAATTCCTGGAAATGAGCTGGCAGACTCTCTGGCAGAATCTGGAGCTCTTGACCTCTCTGAGGCCAAGGAATCAACCATCCAACTAGATGAAAGAGACCTCTGTACCATCAAGACCCAATGCCTGCAGAAATGAAAATCTAATGCTGCACATGACTGGTACAGAGCAGGAGGGACAAGCACCAATTCTGTCCTCCCTAGGGAACAGCAGTCCTTGATTTCTAGACTTAAATCTGGTCATCTACGGACAATGACTTTACAGAATGGTAGCAAAACTTTCCCTTAGTGAAATTCTCAACCTGAAACCCCAAACCACATCTACGACTGTATTGACTCATCCATTGATGAGCTCTAATCATCACCGGCAGACACAATAAAAAAAAGTCTTAAACTCTATTAGCTTGATACCCTAATATGATTGAGTGGAGATAAGAAAGAAGAATCAAAAGTTTTACGAAGGAGCATCTTTTATTATACTTGTGCAAGCTTTCGAACCTTTCGGTTCTTCAACAGGCGGTGGCTAGTATGTATATACTAACAGGGTATAAGCGCGCTTGAGCCATTATATACAACATACAAATTTACATGCGAAGTGATATTTCAAATATAATTAAAATATATATATGAATTATGACTATGAAATATAAAAATAATACTATGCAAATGAACTTAAACATTTTTAAAATTAGATAAAATTTGGAAAATACATTTATATACGCTAAAGGTTAAGCCAAATTTATGATATTCACTGTATGCAAGTAGTATAACGTTTTAAAATTTGTAAAATTTAAAACTAGTATACTTTAAAACATCTCAACACAGAAAAGCCAAGCGGGGGGTCACTCCAACCCGACAACCCACCCGGGCATATCACGGGATAACTATTGAGGTATTATATGATAAATTTCCGGTAGATCTATTTTCCTGTTGATGCTGTTTGTTTGTGATGAAACGATGGATTCTAGTACCAATCTGTGCTGCTTATTGTTCATGTGTTGATATAGGACTTTGGGATGATCTAAGTTAAAATTATGGCCAGTGTTTGAAATATGTTGGTATATAAGTGACTTCGGGTCTCTATTGTTTATGTTTCGTTTGTGTTCGGTGATTCTGATATACGCGGTTCTGCCAGTCTCCCCCACATAGGAGGCTGGGCAATCCTGGCAAGAAACCGCGTATACTGCTCCGGTGGAGTGGATGGGATTGTTGGGTGTGTCTGCTTTGGTGATGGGATTCCTGAGGAGGGCAGCAAGATTGGGGGGGGGGGGCTGTTAAAATAAACTTGGATACCATATGGGCGAAGGATTCTGGAAATGGAAACGGAGAACGGTGAATAGGGAAGATAGCAAACGGCTCTATAAGTCGCGGAGGTCCTCGGAGCAGTGGGATCAAACGTGTGTTTGTCTATGAAATTTCCCGGGTATCCTGCAGTGGTTAGAAGGGTGGTAATTCTGTTTTTTTTCTATGGCTTTGAATATAGGTAATGAGCAATGCGTATGTATTCTTTTGGTTAAGGTCCTGACTGTATTTATTTTATAGGCTACCGAGCTATTGGAGGAGAAATGGGTGTATAGGGGTGGGATATTCTTTTTTACTTTAGAACTTATAATTAAATATTTATAAATTTACATGCTTTAAAATTACAAATATATTCTCACAATTAGTATATTTTTATTACAAAACGCTAGCTTTCAAGTGTTAATCGCTCTTCAACGGGCTTACTAATAATATCGACTTTATCCTACCAGAAATATTTACAAAAACAAATATCCACGCTGCGCGCGTTACTTTCAACCACCAGCATTATAAGCAGATCAGAGGCACCCCAATGGGCAGCCCTCTTTCATCCATAGTGGCTGAAGTCGTGATGGGGTCCTTGGACCAGTGGATCAACCAGACGCATTCTACCGACATCCATTATTGGAGGAGGTATGTGGACGACATCTTCTGTATAATCAAACCGAATAAGCTCCAACCTATTCTTGACACTCTACATTCCTTTCACGCAGACATTAAATTCACATATGAAACAGAAACAAACCTAGTATTACCTTTTCTGGACATTCTCATTATTCGCACTCCACAAAAATTACACACAGCAGTTTATCACAAAAAGAATATCCCACCCCTATACACCCATTTCTCCTCCAATAGCCCGGTAGCCTATAAAATAAATACAGTCAGGACCTTAACCAAAAGAATACATACGCATTGCTCATTACCTATATTCAAAGCCATAGAAAAAAACAGAATTACCACCCTTCTAACCACTGCAGGATACCCGGAAATTTCATAAACAAACACACGTTTGATCCCACTGCTCCGAGGACCTCCGCGACTTATAGAGCCGTTTGCTATCTTCCCTATTCACCGTTCTCCGTTACCATTTCCAGAATCCTTCGCCCATATGGTATCCAAGTTTATTTTAACAGCCCCCCCCCCCCCCCCCCCCCCCCCCCCAATCTTGCTGCCCTCCTCAGGAATCCCATCACCAAAGCAGACACACCCAACAATCCCATCCACTCCACCGGAGCAGTATACGCGGTTTCTTGCCAGGATTGCCCAGCCTCCTATGTGGGGGAGACTGGCAGAACCGCGTATATCAGAATCACCGAACACAAACGAAACATAAACAATAGAGACCCGAAGTCACTTATATACCAACATATTTCAAACACTGGCCATAATTTTAACTTAGATCATCCCAAAGTCCTATATCAACACATGAACAATAAGCAGCACAGATTGGTACTAGAATCCATCGTTTCATCACAAACAAACAGCATCAACAGGAAAATAGATCTACCGGAAATTTATCATATAATACCTCAATAGTTATCCCGTGATATGCCCGGGTGGGTTGTCGGGTTGGAGTGACCCCCGCTTGGCTTTTCTGTGTTGAGATGTTTTAAAGTATACTAGTTTTAAATTTTACAAATTTTAAAACGTTATACTACTTGCATACAGTGAATATCATAAATTTGGCTTAACTTTTAGCGTATATAAATGTATTTTCCAAATTTTATCTAATTTTAAAAATGTTTAAGTTCATTTGCATAGTATTATTTTTATATTTCATAGTCATAATTCATATATATATTTTAATTATATTTGAAATATCACTTCGCATGTAAATTTGTATGTTGTATATAATGGCTCAAGCGCGCTTATACCCTGTTAGTATATACATACTAGCCACCGCCTGTTGAAGAACCGAAAGGTTCGAAAGCTTGCACAAGTATAATAAAAGATGCTCCTTCGTAAAACTTTTGATTCGTTATACAGTTATAGTAATTATACGGAGTTTACCTGTAGAAAAATAAGAAAGAAGAATAATAAAATATTATGGATCAATTTCCATTTTATAATCACTCAATTTGTCACATCACACAGAAAATTCTAGAAATACTTACATAACGGAGGTCTATCAGAAACACCAAATTGTTCCTGCGGAGAAACTGAACAAACTTCACCTTATCTACGACTGTCCGAATTTACAGAAGTGAGACATCGATTGTTCCCTGATCTAAATGATTTAACTCTTTCACCTCAGCCACTTTGTCTATATACATTTTATGAACTCTGTAGAATAATACATGTAAATTTCTATTCAAGATAAAATTGTGAAAAAAGTTTTAAAATTACAAAATGTTCTCACAATGAGTATCTTTTTATTTAAAAAGCGCTAGCTTTCAAGCGTAAATCGCTCTTCAACGGGCTTACTATAATATCGACTTTATCCTACCAGAAATATTTACAAAAACAAATTTCCACGCTGCGCGCGTTTGTTTTTGTAAATATTTCTGGTGGGATAAAGTCGATATTATAGTAAGCCCGTTGAAGAGCGATTTACGCTTGAAAGCTAGCGCTTTTTAAATAAAAAGATACTCATTGTGAGAAAATATTTGTAATTTTAAAGAGCATATAAATTTGTAAATATTTATTCTAAGTTCTAATTTGTTTGTTGTTTTGTTTCCTCTGTAATAGGGGCAAATATTTCAATATCGCGTCTGATTGATTAATAAATATATAAAAATTTATCAATTTCCCAGAATAATAATTGTCAGTTGGTATATTTGACAGTTACACAACCATGAGGAATTATCTCATTACATAAATATTGAATTTCTTTGAGTGAGAATTTATCTTTTCGACACATGTTTTCTGTTTAGATCTTTCTATTAATCTTTCTGTTTATCTAGTTGTATAATATCGTTGTGAAAATTTACATTTTTATATTTTGAAAACACACAAAGTTTGGAGCGGGACGTTTCACAAGAGTGACATCCACGGCGCCAATTTATAATTGTAACGAATAGTATTTGAATAAAACATTTGATTGGGTAAAACCCGGGCGTTGCCCGGGTCATTCGGCTAGTTAAATAAATAAGAAGAATACAATGGAACAATGGGTGGCCATTGTTCATAAGCCATATTATTTCTCTCGAATAAATAAAATCAGAAGATATGATGTAGAAATAAGAAGTCAAAGCTGTTATGTCGTCTTTATGTTTATTTCAAATCATCATCACGCTGTAGTTGGGGCAGACATTCGTCTGCGACGTCTGGATCTTCGCCGGGGTCGTCTGCGTGAGCTGCTCTCTGTTGAGCAGACGCTTTCTGCAACACAGATGTCACTTTAACGTGTGAGTTTGTCAGCCAATATTTTATGTATTTATATTTCCACAGAATAATTATTTTGAATACTCCGTTGTTTATCATCATAAATATACTCTAGCTGTCATTATGGCAACGAATTCCAGGACTCGAGACACCTACTGCTGTAATGCCCACTCTTCTTCACCGCTAGACAACAGACAATGTTGTAGATCTATATCAATTTGTAAATAGCAGAGAGAATTAACATAGATTTAACTATTTTTGTAAATATATTTATGATTATCTTTTTAACCTGAAAGGTTCAGGTTCCTAATATACAAGGTGCGTTCATTAATTTCCAGGACTGCTCTGTATCTTTGAAAAATAAAACGAATAAAAAAAACTAATTTAATATTTTTAAAAATATGCCCCTCCTGCCTCAATACACCTGTTTCATCTTTTTTTCCAATTGTCGAAGCAGGAGATAAAATCGCTTTTTGAGAGGTTCCTCAAGGTTGCCTTCGATTCAGCTTGTATCATATCAACGTTGTCAAATTTCCTTCCTTTTAACTTCATTTTCAATATAGAATAGAGGAAAAAACATTGGGGGCTAAGTCGGGGGAATAGGGTAGATGAGGGATATGTATGGTTGAATGCTTGGCCAAGAACTGCAAAACAACATGGGCAGTGTGCGGCCGCGCATTATCGACGTGAAGTATCCAGTCATTGTTTTGCCATCTTTCAGGTCTTTTAAGGCGCCCTGCCTCCCTTAAGCGCCTCATTATCCCCAAATAAACCTCTTGATTAATTGTACGTCCGAAAGGAATAAATTCATGGTGAACCAAACAATTAATATCAAAAAATTAACAAGCAATGTCTTGACGTTGGATTTTGCAAATCTTGCCTTTTTGGGTTTCGGTTCCCCTCTTTCAATCCATTGGCTGGATTGACGTTTGGTTTCCGGGTCATACTGATACACCCATGTCTCATCCCCGGTAATGATTTTTTGCATCCATTCTGGATCGGTCCGAGTCATTTCAACCATGTTTTTGCAGACATCCATTCTAACCTTCTTTTGTTCTTCTGTTAGAATCCGGGGAACAAATTTTGAAGAGGTCCGGATCATGTCCAAATCTTTTGTTACTATTTGATGACACAGTCCTACAGATAGTCCAGTCTCTGAAGATAAGTCTTTAATAGAAATTATTCTGTTAGATTTAATTAATTCCTTTATTTCGAGCTTGTTTTCCTCGCAACGTAATGATCTTGGACGCCCAGTATGCTGATCATCGTTTACCTTTTCCCGACCTTTTAGGAAGCGTGAAAACCATTCAAAAGTTCTTGAACAGGATAAAGCTGCATCGCCAAAAGCTTCTTTAATCAATTCATACGTCTCAGTAGCACTTTATTTCAATTTAAAACAAAACTTAATGCAGATTCTCTGATTTTCGAAAATGGCCATTTTAAAATTAGAAATGCGAACCTTACAAGGAAGTTATTTTGTTCTATTTTTAGATCGGCGCGTGCGCCACGAGACTCGTGCTTTCAGTCAGGTGTGGTCGAATGTCCAATATTTAACTCTGTATAAAATTTTTTTCTTTAGCTTTTTTATTTATTTTATTTTTTAACCAGTCCTGGAAATTAATGAACGCACCTTGTATATTATTGTTTCTATCTTTTTATTTCGATGAATTTTTCTTGTTTAATATGTTTATAAATGTTTCTGTTTTAAAAAAATGTAAATCAACGCAATTATCCCTAGCCGGGATATCGCGTTTTGTGTGTTGAAATAAATAAATCATCATAAATATTTGCTTAGTCATCACCCCTTACCATGCTTGTAAATGATCACATTAAAAATAGTTGTGCATTCTAATCAATAAATTATATTTACACAATCTTTTGTAATACTCTATTAAGAAAAAGGCATCTTCTTATCGTGCAACTGAAAGTTGCTGATGGCTTATGCCATCTATCGGAATAATGATGAGGGCCAACAGCCCGAAACGCGTCCGTGGTTAGCTTTTCTTGATTAATCAAGAATGGGTATAATTCTGGAATAATTAAAAATCAACGAGTATAGTTGATATTTATTCCGTTAGATGGCGCAAGCCATCAGCAACTTTCAGTTACATGATAAGGAGATGCCTTTTTTCATAATTTATTCACCTTATCCCAGTACAATATCACATTTGTACTATTTTTTCACATTGTGTAATACTCGTTATCACTACCGTGACAATATCCTAATGGTTCCTTTGAATATTTTTAATTTTTATAACATAAAGTTGCGGAAGGATGAATATTTATCTACCAAAAGTGTCACCTCTCCCTTTAAATAGGCATTAAAACAATTCATTTTGTGTATTACCCTAGTTAAACTTTAATTGGTGGTAAGGAATGAGCCATAATACCAGTTTTTGTAAATTCTGGTTGACTTTGGTGGCTCATTTTTTTTTTTATCACCACCTTTAAGTTTGAGTAATAAACAAATAGAATTGTTTTTATACATTTTTAAAAGGGAGAGGTGCCAATTTTGGTACTTATATATTTATTGATGGAAATTTTGCCTGGAGGAAATTGATCTAAAGAGACAAAATTTCCATCTATATTCTAGCCATAGATATGGCCCAGCCACTTTGCCAGCTAAACACCTCTTTGGCAGATTGTCAAGATTCCATTAGATCCTGTGTGGATCTCTTGGAATAAAGTCCGCCCTAGACTGACGAGGGCCATTAGCCCGAAACCATGGTCTCTAGGTGGATGCTTTTCATATTTGCCAAAGCTGGTGTTGTGGCTTTGTCCCTGACCTGAGGCCGCTAGTTGCAGCGACGGTCAATAGATGGCGTCTGGTTTTAAACGTCTATTTTGACGGGAGAGGCGACCTTGTCTCTTTAGATATATATTTATTATTATAGGAAAGTTGTTATATATTTTCCATTAAAAAAAGGAGAGTTTAAAAAGGTTTACCTTGATCTGCAGCGATCTGGCTCCATTCCGTTGATGTTTCTTCAGGCACTGAGGGCGGGAGTCCGTTAGTTTCACCTATACATAATCAGAATAGAGTTACAGAGTCACTACATCACCTGACTGATGTAGATGGTATTGATGTTGAGTCATCTACGGATGTAGATGCAGGAACGTAATGAAATTTCTTACGGCGTCTCTAAACATCTTATATCACCATTCTTCCTACCGCTTCATCTTCTACATATTGCAATAAATCCTTTAATATATCTACATCAACCAATGATGTATTTAACTCCCGTTGTTTCAGTAACCTGCTGTCATTCTCCTCAGGGAATTCCTATTTATTTATTTACTAGCGGATGTGCCCAGCTTCGCCCGGGTTTTACCCGAGTGAATGTTTGTCTAACGAACATTTGTTAAAACAATTCTCTACAAACTTATAAAAAAAGAGATATATTTTGATAATTTGAAACTCGTAAATTTGAATCTCTCGATAAAGTGAACATTTTTTTCCCGGTCCCTGTGTGCCGTGTCATCCTGAATTTTGTCTTCCATAATTTTCTACATTACAAAATCGTCGTTTTATCTAGTGAACATTTTTTCCCGGTCCCTTGAAAGATATTCGATAAGTTGAATAAAATCATGGTCGTGAATCTCTCGATAAAGTGATTATTTTTTTCCCGGTCCCTGTGTGCCGTGTCATCCTGAATTTTGTCTTTCCTAATTTTCTACATTACAAAATCATCGTTTTATCTACATAATTTCCCGGTCCCTTGAAAATTACTCGATAAGTTGAATAGAATCATGGTCGTTTATGGAAGATGGACGTAGTTCCCGGAGGTTACCCGCCCCCCCAGCGCCAGGACCTCTTGATCCCTCTGATTGGCCGGCGGCCGGACGGGGGTGGGGGGGAGGGGGGGGGGGGGGGGGGAGGGGGGAACTTGATCCCTCTGATTGGTCGGTGGGAACTTGGACTGTCCAATGGCCGGCGGCCGGACGGGGGGGCAGACCTAAGCCTAAGGTGGCGTTGCTTGCGAGTTAAAGCTACAAATCTACAAATAACTCTAAGGATATTAAAGATATTCAAGAAATTATTTTTCGTAAACCTTTCCGGGGATACACCTAATAATATCCCAAAATTTCACGGCGATTGGATGTATGGTTTTTGAATCCATAGAGGACAGACAGACACACACACACACAGACACACACACAGACATTCAATTTTATATATATAGATTTATGAAAAGAAACATTCGTGTCTTAATGTCTTCATTCGTTATATATTGATGGAGCGTTATTGCTTTGTATATATATGTGTCTAAATTGTTCTTATTGTTTGCGGAAGAGAATTGCTCGATGTAACTATTCTATATACAGTTACACACGAGCGCCATGCGTTCTTCATTCTGTCACCGTTTGCTTTTTTTTTTTTTTTTTAAATGGCGCTCTCCTATTGGTTCGCTACGATGGCGCCGCCACTGCGCGAGACACTTCGCCTCCCCCCCCCCACTCGCTCTTTGGTTTTTGTAACTATTGTGTTGGAGCGGGTCGCTCCTTAAATAAATGCATATATTAGTTAATAACTAAATGGAATCCTCTCTTTCTTTTTCCCAGTAAGAGACGCCTACGGAAGCCAACAGTACATAGACAGATAAAGCACATAGGCTATAGTTATTAACTAATATATGCATTTATTTAAGGCGCCAATCTATAATTGTAACAAATAGTATTTGAATAAAAACATTCAATCGGGTAAAACACGGGCGTTAATGATCCAACAGGTCCACGTGTCTAAATTAAAACACGGGCGTTTCCCGGGTCATTCGGCTAGTAAATATATAATTCTACTGTACTAAAAGCTTATGTCCAGACTTTTCTTAAATACCATTTCTAAGATTCCACCCTTCAGTGTAACATATATAAGCAGAATGATCCAATACAGTATTAGAGCTCTAAGAAGCGGTCTGGTAGATTAAATTGGAGAAACCGCTGGGAGGGTTTAACACTGATGAGCCAATCCTTCCCAATTTTTTTTTTCATCGCAGTAAGGACAGTAGAAGTTTGATTTATTTGTGAAAAGAAACATTCGTGTCTTAATGTCTTCATTTGTTACATATATACGTATACACGATTTTCTAAAATAGATGTAAAGCATCACTTTTGTATATCTTTTTTAAATTTATTTATTACAAAACCCACACTATATCCTATGTGGATATTTGCGTGTAAATGTTTAAACTATTTTATGTACATAGTTTTAATATATATATACACATTATTTCTAGTTTTTAGAGAGAGTGAAAATTACTTAAATTTATATTTTAGAGCAATATTTATACAAGAAATAAAGTTTATTTACATATTATCAATAATGTTTAATAAATTGTTAGAATTAACCACTAAATTAATATAATATAAATGTAGATTATTTTAAAATAAAGAACTATACAAATTAAAGTTAAAATTTTCAATTCATTAGTGTAATTTAGGTCCATGGTAGTTGAGATAGTGTCTGCAGAATTTGTTAAATTTACTATATTCTTTTTTACTGAGAACCATTTTCCTTAAACTGGAACTGTTCATTTGACATTGTAGCTCTCAAATCCGCAACACTATACAAATTAAAACTAGAATTTTCAATTCATTAGTGTAATTTAGGTCCATGGTAGTTGAGATAGTGTCTGCAGAATTTGTTAAATTTACTATATTCTTTTTTACTGAGAACCATTTTCCTTAAACTGGAACTGTTCATTTGACATTGTAGCTCTCAAATCTGCAACACTATACAAATTAAAACTAGAATTTTCAATTCATTAGTGTAATTTAGGTCCATGGTAGTTGAGATAGTGTCTGCAGAATTTGTTAAATTTACTATATTCTTTTTTACTGAGAACCATTTTCCTTAAACTGGAACTGTTCATTTGACATTGTAGCTCTCAAATCCGCAACACTATACAAATTAAAACTAGAATTTTCAATTCATTAGTGTAATTTAGGTCCATGGTAGTTGAGATAGTGTCTGCAGAATTTGTTAAATTTTCTATATTCTTCTTTACTGGAAACCATTTGGACTTAAACTGGAACTGTTCATTTGACATTGTAGCTCTCAAATCTGCAACACTATACAAATTAAAACTAGAAATTTCAATTCATTAGTTTAATTTAGGTCCATGGTAGTTGAGATAGTGTCTGCAGAATTTGTTAAATTTTCTATATTCTTCTTTACTGGAAACGTATAATGATTATTTGACGGTTTGCAGGTATTTCAGAAAATCGTGAAGGTATATAAGTAGAACTAGAATTCAAAGTAATCAATTCTGGAGACAATAACATGAAGTTACTGAAACGTCAGGAGTTAAACTATTGGTTGATGATGGCTGTTTTTTCTCCAAATTAACAAAGTATATCTTCAAAAGTATAAATCATGTTTGAATAAATAAAAATTAGATTCCATGGTAGATAAGTGTACCTACGTACCCAATAGCTATTGGTTAATGGTGGCTGTGTTTTTCTCTGAATCAACTTCCAACCAGAAAATAATCTTCAGAAATTTTTTAAAAGTATCGAGAAAACATAGAAGATGTTGGAAAATATCAAGTTTTAATTTTTTTTTTAATGAAAGGACATCTATCCCGTTAAAAAAAATAGATGTTAAAATTGAATACCATCTATTTTGACCATCTCTACAAACTAGAGACGCGTGTCAGAGACAAAGTCAACAACACCAGCAGGAAAATTCAGAAAGGCCTGTAGTTCATGGTTTCGGGAAAATAGCCCATGTCAGTTCAGGGGGCTCTGGCCTTGATTGCATTAGATCCACCAGGGTTTCAAGAAATCTTAACAATCTGCCAAAGAGGTGTTTAGTTGGCATAGTGGTTAGGGCAAACCTATGGCTGAAATATAGATTGAAATTTTGCCAGGAGGATATTGATGGAGTCTAGTTTTTATGTTTATTTTGACGGGAAAGGCGACCTTTGTTTCATAGATCAATATCCTCCCGGCAAAATTTCCATCTATATTTCAACCATAGATTTGGCCTATCCACTTTGCCAGCTAAACACCTTTTTGGCAGATTGTGAATATTTCATTAGATCCCTTGTGGATCTCATGGAAAAAAATCCGCCTTAGGCTGAAGAAGGTCATTAGCTTGAAACCATGGTCTCTAGGTGGCCGCTTCTCAGTTTGCCAAAGCTGGTGTTGTGGCTTTGTCACCGAACCGAGGCCGCTAGTTTGTGGCGACGGTCAATAGATGGCGTCTGGTTTTGACGTCTATCTTGACGGGAGAGGCGATCCCTGGTGGATTTCATGAAATAAAGTCCAGCCCTGGACTGATGAGGGTCAATAGTCGAACAACATGATCTCCAGGTAGGCGTTTTGAGTCGTTAAATATTATCGTTGCAATGATATTTTCCATTTGGCAGGTTTCTTGTATAGGCCTCCTCTGACCAAGCGGCCACATGCCGAGATACCTTTCACTTCAAGAGTTCACCACTCGAATGTTGTGTATTTTAGATGCAGAAGGCGCGGACATGGTAAGGAGGCACACTGTAAATCAAGAGTCCAGAGCAAAAAACCGTCAAAGTGAGATAAAGACAAGTCCAGATATAGAACAGAAGTGACGTGGGTTAAGGCGACTCAGGTTAAATTGAGGCTAATGAGAAATTTTTTAGACTTTTAAAGCTATCCAACTACATGAGCCCGATTGTTGTCCCTGTTGTTGTCGTGTCCAATGACGAGCCTCAGATATCTCCGTGCATCTCTATCACAGCAGTCACAATGATCTCTATCTCTGGTGTGTAAAGTTCTGGGTCCATGTCAATTTTCTGTTGTTGTTGTCGTGTCCAATGAAGAGCCTCAGATGTCTCCATGTATCTTTATCACAGTAGTCGCAATGTCCACTATCTTGGGTGTGTAAAGTTCTGGGTCCATGTCAATTTTCTGTTGTTGTTGCCGTGTCCAATGAAGAGCCTCACATGTCTCCATGCATCTCTATCACAGCAGTCACAATGTCTTCTGCCTTGAGTGTGTAAAGCTGCAGTTCTGGGTCCATGTCAATTTTCTGTTGTTGTTGTCGTATCCAATGAAGGGCCTCAGATGTCTCCATGCATCTCTATCACAGCAGTTGCAATGTCCTCTATCTTGGGTGTGTAAAGCTGCTGTTCTGGGTCCATGTCAATTTTCTGCAAGGCTGCGCCATTGCTGGACATAAGAATATGTGGGTAGGTGTTAGTTCCACACCAGGACAATTGTTACATGTCCTGTAGGTTCTTGTGCCATCTGGATGTATTGTCATTCCTTTGTAGTGTTGACCCTGTGCCAGGGAATTAAGGGTCAATATATTATATCTAACTACATGAAGTTGCGGGAGGATATTCGAGTACCAAAGTAGACATATCCCTTTAAAAATGCAATAAAACGTAATAATGATGATAATGAATGAGCTACAACACCAGTTTTACCAAACTCAGACAAAAAGCCAACAACCTGTATACCATGATTTCGGGCTTTGGTCCTCATCAGTACAGGGGCGGCTTCAATTTCCTAGCATCGTACGGCTAATTTGAATGATCTCATAACTTCCCTCGTAGTCGAAATCGAGCCGTCCCTGTACTCATGAGGGTCGAAGCCCGAACCATGGTATGCAGGTTGGATTTTTGTCTGAGTTTTGTCCTAAAGTTTGTATTTTCTACGTAAAATTTTGGTGGTGATGTTGGGAAGGTTAGGGAAGACAAACTGAAGCTTGCCGAGACCATAAGGCCATAGGTGCTATAATCTACAATTTTCGCGACTGACTCCAGGATTCCACCGCCGTGTCTCAAGGCCAAGACTTCCCTCCAAGATGACAATGTAAAGACGATATAACGATAAAGACGCTCTTCACGCCGCAATAAAAAGGACGAAAAGCAACTAGGAACAAACTTCAAAGAATCCGAGGGAATCCATGGCTGAAGCACGTCAGATCCTAGTCGGTAGCAACAAGATTGCAAGCTATTAGTCACAGCTCTCAAAAGGAGGGAGCTATGTAGCGAAATAATTATTATTTTACTAGCGGACGTACCCGGCTTCGCCCGAGGTTTTACCCGAGTAAAGGTTGTCTAACGAACATTTGTTAAAACAATCCTCTATAAACTTATAAAAAAAAAAGATATATTTTGATAATTTGAAACTCGTAAATATGAATCTCTCGATAAAGTGAACATTTTTTCCCGGTCCCTGTGTGCCGTGTCATCCTGAATTTTGTCTTTCATAATTTTCTACATTACAAAATCATCGTTTTATCTAGTGAACATATTTTCCCGGTCCCTTGATAAATACTCGATAAGTTGAATAAAATCATGGTCGTGAATCTCTCGATAAAGTGATCATTTTTTCCCGGTCCCTGTGTGCCGTGTCATCCCGAATTTTGTATTTCCTCGATAAAGTGAACATTTTTTACCGTTCCCTGTGAGCCGTGTCATCGTGAATTTTGTCTTTCCTAATTCTATACATTACAAAATCATCGACACGGGATATCATTTAATGTTATCTAAAGGGGGTTAAGAGAGCAGTCTCTTTCAAATGAAAAATGCTTTAATTAAGCAGATGTTTAAAGTATAATATATGAGAGAGGCAATCTTACAGGTTGTCGACGCTGTAAAATCCCCAGAGAGAGTGTTTTCGTAGCATCATGCTGTGACTCACACGATGACCCAAGGTCATCAGAAGCAGCAACCTAAGCCTATCTCCGTCTCAATGGCGGCGCTGCTTGCGAGTTAAAGCTACAATTCTGCAAATAACTCTAAGGATATTATAGATATTCAAGATATTATTTTTCGTAAACCTTTCCGGGGATATGCCTAATAATATCCCAAAATTTCACGGCGATTGGATGTACGGTTTTTGAATCCATAGAGTACACACAGACCACAGACAAACAGACAGACAGACAGACATTCAATTTTATATATATAGATGAACAGATAATTAAGTTTGATATTTATATTTTGCTACTCTGTAGACTTCCCTCATTGCTTCTGTTATTTTATAAATGTGTATTTGTCTTAAATAAATTGTTGTGTCATCCTGAAGTTTCTCTTTCCTAATTTTCTCTCTCACATTATAATCAACAATTCTTCCCTAATAAACTTTCCACCTTTTTTTTAAAGGAGGACAGTGGCCGAAGTGTCTTTTATTACAAGAAATATGAATGCCGGCCAGGCAGCCTCTATCTTCACGATAGAGACTTTAATTAATATAATCAATGTGTTAACACTTTTGTGTAATTATTATTATTATTTTTACTTATCCTTTTAGTCTAAATTAGACAAGATCTTGGAGGTTGTGCTCATAAAGCTCAAGAACTCTTCTTGTTTCTCTGTACAGGGATCTCTTGTCCTTTCCGATACAATTTAGTATATGTTGGGGAGTGGCCTCTTCGGTTTTGCACCTAGTGCACACGGGGAAGCTTTTGGCTCCCTCTTTATAAACTAGAGGGCGCAGGTGACCAGATTTTCATCTGGCCAACTTTGTCGATTCCCTTCTGTTTAGTTGGAGGGTCTGTTTTTTGGGGTTTTCTACATGGTACCAAGAATGATGGAAACTATCTCTATGGTGTAATTATTATTTTTGGCAATGTTTTTTTTTTCACGTATATCATTAAAACGTTGCCAAAATAATTATTACAAATTTTAACGAAAGATGGCAATTAAATTTAGAAATATAATCAATGTTTATAATTATTATTATTGCGTATGATATTGTTTTTTACAGCACAATACAACAATGTTGGCAAGTTTCTCTAGAGTGGAATGTCGAGGTGACGAATCCACTCCAGGGCCTCCTCTGTGCACCGGTGGATATCCCCAAGAATGTTTATAATATGATGCACTAGCGCACCATATTTATAATTGTATGTAATTCTAGTGCCCTCAAAGCTTATGTCCATAGTTTTTCTAAAATACCCATTCCAAGAGTCTAGCAACAGTATCCCTATAAAAGGAAGTTCCAAAAATGCAATATTACAGCGGTATGGTAGATTAAACTGGCGAAACCGCTGGGAGGGTTCACCACTGATGAGCCAGGATTTCCCTTTAATTTTTCCATTGCAGTAAGGGCAGTAGAAATTGATTAATTTCAAAAAGAATCTTACGCGTTTAAAATAGTTTCGAATTTTGATAATCAATGTTGCAGTAAAATCTTCAGTTTGGCAGGAATTGAGTTGGGAGATGATGTTAATCCAAACGATATCTCCCCGAAAATCTTATGTAGTAAATTTGACAAGACTTACAAGAATTACCCTTTCTTTAGGAACCGTCTGCATACCTGACAATGTCTTTGAAAGTTCGTTTAAGTATATAGTTCTTGAGAAACTATCTCAAAATCATTTAGAGGTGAACTTCCTTTAAATATATATTTTTTTAATGCGAACAAATACTAACTTATCTATAAAATACGAAATTTTCTTTTTCGAATGATATCCACTCATGGACAACACTTAAGGAAGTTGTAACTTTTAGCATGTATATCGGTATTCCGACAATAACTCTGAAAGATATTACAGTGACCTTTTGGGAAGATACATGAGATAACCAACTGTGAACAAAATTGCCTCTGTCTCATTAAAAATATTAATCAGCAACACCAAATACTTTCCATTTCCATAAGTTTTATGAGAGACAAAGTCCGACTGTCACCTCCTGGATAACCAACCAAAAACAGCAGCTCTTTTTCCCCTATCCTATATCTCCAGGCTCAAATGAATAGTCTCTATGACCTTGTATAATTATTATTATTATTTTTTACTTATCCTTTTAGTCTAAATTAGACAAGATCTTGGAGGTCGTGCTCATAAAGAAGCTCAAGAACTCTTCTTGGTTCTCTGTACAGGGATCCTTTGTCCTTTCCAAAACAATTTAGTATATGTTGGGAAGTGGCCTCTTCAGTTTTGCACCTAGTGCACATGGGGAAGCTTTTGACTCCCTCTTTATAGACTAGGGGGCGCAGGTGACCAGATTTCCATATGGCCAACTGTGTCGATTTCCTTCTATTTAGTTGGAGGGTCTGTTTTTTGGGGTTTTCTATTTGGTACCAAGAATGATGGAAACTATCTCTATGGTTCCTTATCAGTTGTATAATTATACAATGGGTTAATATTAAAAAAAAAAAAAAAGTTTTGTCCATGAGTGCAAAGTACTGTAGTTTGGACATCTTTTGAGTTGTATGATGACAAGAACAAAGAAAGATTTCTTGGTTTGGTTTCTTTTAGACATCAACCCTATTCTTATGAACTTTAATTTTTAGTTTCAAAGGTTTGTCAATATACAGAATTTTTGACCCCGAGTCTTGTTCTTGTGTTCATTATATAATGTTTGAGGACTTCATTTTGATTCCAAATACATTTAACATGATCTTGTCTGCTGATTGTCCTTGGTTTCTAGTTTCAGTGAATAAGAATAACGTCCTTTCATTGATGCTTATTGTTTGCTTTAAGGTGAAAATGATAAACCTAGATTTCATCACTTGTAACTATTTTTATTGAGTGGCTTCAATTTCTCTTTTACATATATCTAATACTTGTTTAAGCAAAGTCTTTTAACATATGTATATAAATTATGTGATTCCCGATCATAAATGTAAAAAGAGCCTTATTATATATATAAAAAAAGACTACCACTTGTTATTCAATAAAAAAGATCAGAATTTCAAGTATGATAATGAAATAAGTTTACAGAATCCTAATTCAGGTAATATCAGCAAACAAATCTAAGGCAATAGCTTACTATAAATATTTTAGAGCATCATTATGTAAGGACGAGTCAACAAGTGAATGACTTTGAGATGAAGAGTAAAGCCAGTTCAATTTCTATGTAAATAACACAATTATTACCTTACCCAATAGGGAGAAACTGTATGGGGCAAGTCCCTAATAAAGGTTTTTGTGTGTGTGAAATTCTAATTCAGGTAACACCATCAGGAAATGCAATAGGAATCCAATCCCACCACCAAGAATAGATCATTCCAGAAAGTACTTCTGTTGTTTCTTATCCCCTTGTGTAAAGATTACACGAATTCCATGAGTTCATGCTTCTCGAGCTGTTTTATGATAAGCAGCGGCCTCTCCCAAAGGTCCTGTTTAGTACATCTAAAGCAAGCCAAAATATGTTCTGGAGCTGCAGGTGCCAAGCTACATTTTGGGCAAGTGGGGTAGATTTTGTTATTATTTTCTATCTTCAATGGCTTGAGATGGCCTGTTCTAAATCTTGTTAGTACAATAAAATAAGACCTAATCCAAATAATTTAATAGTGTGCAACGTTTCAGCAACAGCATTGTTACCATCATCAGACAGAAGAATAAGAAAAAAATGATGTGACAATGCTGTTGCCGAAACGTTACACACTATTAAATTATTTGGATTAGGTCTTATTTCCGTGTATTATAATCTATAATCCAAATTGTGCTTTATCAAATCTTGTTAGTGTTGTTTGATGCTGTCTATGTCTGAGGTTTAGAATTCCTTCTGTGTCCACTCCACTGTACCAGCTGTGTTTAGGTGGGAGAAAGTACTTCTGATTGGCTGAACCAAAGGTGATTATATAATAAAGATACTATTATAAATGGGGTTGGACCGTCATCTTTGGGGGGCAGTGTGCTGATAGGGGAGACTGTTAGCTTACACCCTGTGGTGTTGTTGTTCCTTTGTGTAAAGATTACACAAATTCCATGAGTTCATGCTCCTCAAGCTGTTTTATGATAAGCAGCGGCCTCTCCCAAAAGTCCTGTTTAGTACATCTATTGTAAGCCAAAATGTGTTCTGGGGCTGCAGGCAGCAAGTGTGCCTGGATCAGGGTGCCATGATCAATGAAAGCTGCACCCCATTCCATGAGATCAGCCTGTAGTAGAGGATCATACTGATAAGACAGCAGTCTGTTCTCCTTATCATCTCTCTAATTTAGCATTGCAACTAAGTGTTCGCTTTTACAGAGAGTTCTACTACATACAAACTAAAACTGTTTTAAAATTACAAATATATTCTCACAATGAGTATCTTTTAATTTAAAAAAAAAAACGCTAGTTTTCAGTCGTTAATCGCTCTTCAACGGGCGACTCTAGACAACCCTGTTATCAGCAGTGTGCTACATCCACCTGTCTATACAGACCACCCTGTCTCAGCGGTCACTCTAGGCAACCCTGTTATCAGCTGTGTGATACATCCACCTGTCTATACAGACCACCCTGTATATGGCGGCCATTCTAGACAACCCTGTTTCTGCTGAAAACCTATCTATAGCGGCCACTCTAGACAACCCTGTTATCAGCTGCCTGTCTATACAGACCACCCTGTCTATAGCGGTCACCTTAGGCAACCCTGTTATCATCAGTGTGTTACATTCACCTGTCTATACAGACCACCCTGTCTATAGCGGTCACCTTAGGCAATCCTGTTATCAGCAGTGTGATACATCCACCTGTCTATACAGACCACCCTGTCTATAGCGACCACTCTAGACAACCCTGTTATCAGCTGTGTGATACATCCACCTGTCTATACAGACCACCCTGTCAATAGCGACCACCCAAGACGTTTTTAAAATATATTCGCACTCGGGTAAACCCCGGGCGTTGCCCGGGCCTTTCGTCTAGTAGATCAATATTTGCATATATATATATATACATATACTACATACTACATATATATATATATGTACTACGTATATATATGTTGTACATAATATGTAGTATTAAGAAAAAGGCATCTCCTTATCGTGCAACTGAAAGTTGCTGATGGCTTGCGCCATCTATCGGAATAAATATTAACTATTCTCGTTGATTTTTAATTATTCCAGAATTGGCCAAATAAGTTAGATGGCGCAAGCCATCAGCAACTTTCAGTTGCACGATAAGGAGATGCCTTTTTCTTAATTTATGCACCTTATCCCAGTACAATATCACATTTGTACTATTTTTTCACAATATGTAGTATATTCATTAAAAAAAACACAGCAAGCCAGGCAAATATTAATAATTTCCAATCAAACCAAAGGAATCAGCAAGCATTCACATGCAATAGGGTGATTTGTTATGTTAGAATAAATTGACACACCAAGCATATTAACACGGCAGCTTTATTATTATACAGTCAGAGGATGTTGTTGTATGAACCTCCAATATAATATGTAGTAGGAGGTTTACTAAAAAAATATTACAATTTCCTTTTTTTTTTTTTTCAATTCCAGAGTTTGGGAAAGAGAGGTGCTATGGTAACAAAAAATAAAGGAAGGAAGGGGAAATGATACTGAGTGAATTTAAAGAAAGATAAAGAGATAGAAGAAAAAAAAAAGATGATGATATTTATGGGTTTTACTCTATATAAATATAGAATTTTTGCTTTTTATGTAAAAAAAAAATCTAGAAAGCCCATCTTTAAAAAAAAAAAATTGCTTTTTTTTCAGGCGATTTATATTAGCAACATCCTCATTTTTTTTAATTTTTATTATTTGTACACCTTTGGAAAATAATGAAATATAAATGCAGATTCAATGATGTTTGAAAGGGGTGGTGGTGGTAAGTGGTAGTAAATGATGCAATTTTTTTTTATTTATTCAAAAATGTGGGATAATAAAAAAAAAAAGTTTGTTTTAGGTTGTAGAAATTTTTTTTTTCACATTTTCAAAAAAAAAAAAAATGTTTTTTTATTTAACATTCGGGAGATATTAAAAAAAAAAATTAACTCTTTCATTCTTTTTTTTTTATAGTCAAAAATTTCTTTTTTTTTTTTTTGGTATGTCATAGTTAAGTTGGTTGGTAGTTGTCTCAGTTATATGTTGATAAGTTTTTTTCTCGCTGCAGAAAAAAAAAGAAAAATGTTTTTTCCATAAGATTTTTTTTTTTGGGACTAAGATATTATCAATTATTATTTTTTTTTTTTAGAGATAGATAAAAGAAACAAAAAAATAAAGCTTTTTCTTATTATATTTTCTATAATATATATGATATTTATATATACTGATAAAGAGAGAAAGATAATAGAAAAGATATAAAGGTAAACATAAGTTCTTCCACTTTTAACAATTAATAAAAAAAAAAAAAGGAGCATATTCAAAAAAAAAAAAAAACAACAAAAAAAAAAGCCAAAAAAAAAATTGAATATTTTTTTAACCTAACATTAAAACTTTGAAATATTGAATTTATGATCAAATAATGCTAAAATGTGACCAACAAGCATTAAAAAAAAAAAATAGTGGAAGACTAGAAAAAAAAAAATTCAATAATATGATAATGCGATATGGCTTTTTATTTATTTATTTTTTTAAACCCTTGGTTCATCCAAGAGTAAAGATAGAGAAAGGTAGAGGGTATAATAAATGGTAAAGTTTTTTTTTAATAATTAGAAAAATATATAATTATAGAAAATAATAAGTGATAAAACATTAACAGAGCTAGGTAGAAAAAAAAAAAAAAAAAGAGTATAAAGTGGGTAGGAAGGTAAAATTTGAGGGGAATAGAGGGGGGGGGGGGTTAATTGTGGTAGAAGAAGTATAAATTATAAATGGGGAGGAGGAAAAAAAAAGGTAGAGAGGAAAAAAAAAAAAGTTTTAATTGAAACCAATAAATCAAACAAAACAGCAGGGGGGGGTTCTAGAGGCATCTAAAGGAAGGAAGGTCCAATTTGATAGAGAGAGAGAGGTCAATTTGAGAAACTAGTAGTGGCAATGTGTGGAGATAAAGACCAAATATGGAGGTAATAGGACCAGCCAATCATGTCGCAGGGTGGTTGTTGGTTACTTGCGAGAGGGCATGCTGTTACCTCTAGCGCCCCCTCGTTGGTTGGTGCGGGGAGGTTTGCCGTCTGTGGTGGCGTTGTACTTGTTGTTACTGCCCGCGTTGTTGGGGAAGCGAGAGTCTCCGCCGTCCAACCTCCGCCCCCTGCCGCGAAGGCCTCCACTGCCCCGCCCACCCCCTGGAGTCAGCATCGGAGTTGTAGCCCCTCTCCCCCATGTTGCCTCCTCTCCTCCCTGGAGGGTAGTTGGTCATGCCCTGGCTCTTGAGCTGCTTCTCAATCTCCAGCTTCTCCTTGCTCAGTCTCTCCAGGTCCTGCGCAATCACCTCCTCCTTCTGATGTGTTTGTATCTATATATTTTATCATTTATAATATTATCCCAATCATCTATAAGTATGACGATAGTCTCTCTTCTTCTTTCTTATCTTCACTCAATCATATCAAGTTATGACCTTTGATGGTGTGTCTGTTTGACAACCATCATGACTGGGTGAAGTAGAATGCATCTGCCTTTGTTATTAAGACTGGAGCACTACTCAGTGGCAGGCCACTGACTTAGCTCCAAAATAAATGGCCGCCTCTTACATGAGGAACAGACACCATGTGCAGCCGCTCCTAACATGGAGTACAAATGCTGCTCATCCTGTATCCCTGAATTAGGAGCCCTTACAGGGTACTATCAGCCGGGCCAGCTGAACCCAGGTTTTTTAGCGCGCTTGTTATTGCTCCCCCTCCTCCTTTTTGACGATAGTAATCTATGACAATGTCCTGGCCATCCTGGGGTCTGCCATGACATGTCTTTATAAATATCATCTCAACATTGAACTGAGAGCGATTCAAATTGACCCTATCCTTGTCTGAAGGAGGACTCTCTCAAGGTGGAGGAGCCTCCCTTCCTGAGAACATCTTTTTTATATATAATCACCAAATTCTCAATAATTTTTGTATCAATTAACTAAGAATTTCAATAAAATATTTTTGAATTTTCAAATTTTCTTATTAGTACCTGTATACATTAAATTTGATTCCAAAATATGACAATGTATAAAAAAGCCTTGAAAAAAAAATTAAAATTTACAAAAAAATATTTATTATTCAGTAAATTTATCTAAGTCTTCTTCTTTCTTATCTCCACTAAATCATATTAAGGTATCAAGCTTGTAAAGCTTGTTGATGGAGTCTGCCGGGGGAAGAGTAGAACTCATCAATGGATGAGTCAATACAGTCAATGTCTTGGGGTTGCAGGCTGAGAATTGCACTTAGTACATAGTGGGAAAACCTTGCAACCATTCTAAGTTTTATCTAAATTAAAATTAAAAGAAGTGGCTAGAGGAGAATTCCATAGATATATTTAAAAAATCAACCACCACCAAACAACCCCCCTTGTGTAAGGAGTTTCAGCAGAGTAAGTAAAGACATGTACTGACCTTCAGATGGGCAAGATGGTATTCGAGGAACACCCTGGCAGTGGTGATACTCTCAATGGTGCCCACAAACAGGAACGGAACCTAACACAACAATGATAAGGCACAATTTGGATTATAGATTATAAACACAAGGTAATAAGACCAAATCCAAATGAATAAATAGTGTGTGACGTTTCGGTAACAGTGTTGTTTTTTTACTATTTATTTATTTACTATCTATTTACACTATTTATTTATTTGGATTTGGTCTTATTACCAGTGTCTAACACAACAATCTCAAAACAATTGTGCAAATTCCCTACACATTTGCATATCTCACCTCTTCCCTGGGTGTCTGGTTCTCGCTGTCTCCCTCAATCTTGACGCGGACCACACCGGACTTGTCAACCATGTCCTGGATGACACGGCCGTTCTTCCCAATCACCTTGCCTGCAGCCTGCCTGGTCAAGAGAGGGCCACACTAGGGGGGGCAGGAAGGGGGCACTCACCCACTAGGGCTCGGGGAACCTGGATGGAGGCTTCAGCGTATTCCAGCATGGCCCTGGCTTTCTTTACTGCATCTACCGTCTGTCACAATCCCCCCCTTTGTTAACAACTCTCTGTTGTCTTGAGATATTGAAACTGATTTATTACAATCTCCATATAAGATTATATAAGACTAAATACAGAATAAATATAAATAAAAAAGATTATATAATGATAAATATACGCATAAATATATATAAATATAAAAATATTTTGATAAATATACATATATAGAAGCAACGTGCGCTTCTCCCGTCAAAATAAACGTCAGAATCTGACACCATCTATTGACCGTCGCCGCAACTAGCGGCATCGGGTCGGTGACAAAGCCACAACACCAACTTTGTCACCGACCCGATGCCGCTAGTTGCGGCGACGGTCAATAGATGGTGTCAGATTCTGACGTTTATTTTGACGGGAGAAGCGCCCATTGCTTCTATGGATTAATTTCCTCCCGGCAAATTTTCCAGCTATACATATATATAAAATATATATAGTCTTCATTGGTGGGGGCCCACTGCAGGAAAGACTCCGCCACCGATGGACTACAAGAGTTCTTTCCCACAGAGTCTGTTGTCTTGAAGATACGAGGTTACCTGTGGCCAGCATTCATATTTCTTTGAAAAATAGACACTTTGGTTAGTTAAAAGTTTTATTTTCTCAACGTTTCAACAAAAATCTTTTGTCGTCATCAGGAGAAATAAATATAAAGAAATTGACAAGGCGTTAAAAATTATTCTTGAAAAAATATTATTAAAAAAAGAATTTTTAACACCTTACCAAATGCCTTACATCTATTTCTCCTGACAAAGACAAAAGATTTTTTGTTGGAAGATTGAGAAAATAAAACTTTAACTGGCTGAAGTGTCTATTTTTTAAAGAAATTTTTCATATTCCACCTATTACCTTGCCCCATCTTAGGAGTTCATTTCTCACTCGGGTAAACCTACTATTTGTTATAAAAGAAAAGGTTGCTCCTTGTCTCTGGGGGATATTGTCTTAGAAACCTCTCCCATCAAAAGAGAAATGCTAAAACTAAGCGTCATCTTGACTGTCTCTACAAACTAACAGCCAGTGACACAAGGCTACAACACCTGCCTTGGTAAATTTCAAATGCCTACCTGAAGCCGATGGTATTAAGTTAATTGCTTGCTGAGATGGTTAATAGATGGCACTTAGCATCTATTTTGATGGGATAGATGACCTTTCTTTAAACAAAGACACGATACATTTAGAAAAATGAAGGTTGCCATCAAAATAGATGCTATATGACTCTCCCATCAAAATAGATGCTAAAGATAAGTGTTATCTATTGACTGTCACCACAAACTAGAGAACTCAGGTCGGTGACAAAGCCACAACACCAATCTTGGCAAACTGAGAAGCCTCCACCTGGAGACCTGGCTAATGGCCCTTGTCAGTACAGGGAAGGCTTTGATTTCAAGAGAGATCTACAAAGGATCAAATGGAATCTTCACAGTCTGCCAAAGAGGTGTTTAGCTGGTAGAGTAGCTAGGCCACATCTTCTAAGGCCAAAATATAGATGAAATTTTAATAGATGGAGCTTAGTTTTAGTGTCATGGAAGAACCAACCTTTATTTTTACAGATCAATTTCCTGCAGGCAAAATTTCCAACTCTACATTTAATCAATAAAATTTAGATTAAGGTGCCATACCTCTCCGTGGATCTTGAAGGTGCAGGTGCTCTCATCCAGTTCAATGTTGTGGATACCCTCAATCTTGCGGGCATTCTGGATGTTGGCTCCGTGGGTGCCAATGGCCAGTCCCATCAAGTCTTCTTTGACGGCGAACTCCTCTGTGCAGTTGGAGCTGGGGCCACTCAACTTGGTGGTCTGTACAGCCATCATTAGTCACACAACTGGGCCAACAAAGAGCTAGCTAGCTACCCACCTCTAACTGCCTGGCAGCCTCCTCTGTACGACTCAACAACGCAACCTTCTGCCTCAGGTTCTTGAAGTGCATCTCACTCAGCATCATCACTCTCTTCTTGGCCGTCTCTGCCTTGGTGGACAGCAGGTAGGTGTTGCCGTGGGTATCTGTGAAGATCTGGACAACAATACCCTCAGTCACACAACTGACCAAGATACTATTGATGATGAAAGAAAATATATCTTCATAAAATATATTCTTGACTTACACAAGGTAATAACAACAACGACAAAAAGCTTTATAAAAACCTTTTAATCACAAGGTAATAAGACCAAATCCAAATAAATAGTGTGTGATGTTTTGGTAACAGTGTTGTTACATAAACATCACACACTATTTATTTGGATTTGGTCTTATTACCTTGTGTTTATAATCTATAATCCAAATTGTGCCTTATCAAGACCTTTTAGTCTTATACAGAATCTCCGAGTAGAAATGTAGGGTGGTACATGCAGGAAAAAAAAAACAGTAATAATACCAGTAAAAGGCAATGTTATTATAATTATTTTTAAATCTAACCACATTTAATGGTAATATGAAATGTACAAGGTAATAAGACCAATTCAAATAAATAGTGTATTATGTTTCGGTAACAGCGTTGTTACTATCCTTAGACAAAAGATCAAAAATGTACCAATTTAGATGATAGATTAGAGAAATACAATTATTTTTGATCTTTTGTCTATGGATGGTAACAATGCTATTACCAAAATGTCACACACTATTTATTTACTTGAATTTGGCCTTATTTATACCTTGTGTTTCTAATATATAATCCAAATTGTACCTTATCATAAATTATTGACCGTTTAATTCCAAAGTTGAATTGAAATATCCCAAGAGAGATACATTCATGGACAAAACATACTGAAGTCTTTGGTGTCGCCGGTCATATATTTTTATGAAGGAGATTGGTTATCTTGTGTGTCTTTAATAAAGGTTACTGTGTATCAAATATCTTTCAGAGTTGCATGCTAATCTTCTCTGTATTGTTCCAATTTTAGTATATGTACCACCGAACAAATTAACCAAATACATTTTAGAACAGTAGAACTTCTTTGTAAAAAAAACAACACCTAATTGAAGAGACAAACTATCCTTTATGGAGAGGTATCCTCTTACCGGAGAGTCACTAAATAGTAAAAATTGTAATTTTGTTGCAAATGAAAAGTGTCTCCTTTGTAGAGGTGTACTTTAGCCTGAGTGTCATATCTCCTGGAGGTTATACTGTCCTTATTGTTTTGTAATCCTTTTTGAAGATTTTTTTTAAAGATATGTGATTTTAGGTTATACTTTAGATGGAAAAGTAAATGCATGTGTAGATGAATTCCAATTTTGATCATTTGTCACCCATTCAGTACTTCTGAAAATGTTAACAATGCGTGCTGTGTTACCAAAACATCAGGTATAATCTATTTGGATGTGGTCAATTACCTTGCGTTAGTAGAACAGCAACAAATTATTAAGATGAGGAAGGCAATCATTCAAACAAATGGACATCTTAGATATTGAAACACAAGGTAATAACCAAATCCAAATGAACACACTATTTATTTGTTCTTATTATCTTGTGTTTAAAATCTATAATCCAAATTGTGTGCCTTAACATCTTAGATAAATTAGGCTGTGTAGAAATATTAATTTGTAATATGATAAGGCATAATTTGTATTATATATTAGAACTACAAGGTAATTTGACCAAATCCAAATAAATAGTGTGCGACGTTACCATCATCAGACAAAAAAGACTGAAATTCAGTCTTATTACCGACTCTTATGTTGTTACCGAAACGTACTATTTATTTGGATTTGGTCTTATTACCTTGTAGTGTTTTAAACCTATAATACAACGGGGTAAAGAAGGTACTAAACAAAAGTCAGAACTTACGATGATATCAAGACAATTTTTCTCTGGGTTAAACTTGCAGACTGCCCGCGTTGATGGCTTTCTTGAAATCTTTATGGGCATTGGGTTCCTTTGAGCTGGACACACACATATTCAGGTCACATTCAATCTCAGGGGGTCGGTGGAAGGCTGGGTAAACCGTTTGGTTTTCGACCACTAGGACCCGGGTTCGATTCCCGCATTGGGCACTTTTTTCTGTTTAAAAAAAATGCTCCAATGGACCCCGATTCTTGCAAAAGTCCAACCCCACCAGCGAGTGCAAGTAACCAAACGGGGGCTCTGGCATTTGTAAGTGCAAAGTCGAACTGCTTTTCACATGTGTAGACATGTGGTGCGCTTACAGTAAAAGCAGTCGCTAACTACCCACCATGATTATCATGGCCTGTACCACGTGTACTAGGGATAAGCAAAAAAAAACATTCAATCTCTCGCCTGAACACAAGATTATTCTTGCCGAATTCCTCAACACTGTCATCGAGTATGCTGGGGACATAGATTCCATAATCCGCAACGGCCTGTCCGAACTCAAGGCGGCTTTAAGCTCCTGATGAAATCCAGACGTCCCTTCGTCTGTTGTATATATTTCTCCCTATTTTAAAAATGGCTGTAAACCTTCTCCCTACTGTTGACTGGATGCCCATAAACTGTTTTTTATTGTCACACACATTCAGGTGGATTTTCACAACTTATAACAACAGCAGAAATTCTCTAACCTTTAACTTTGCACACATAAATAAATAAATAAAAATGACTGTTCATTATATCATCACTAGCCGAATGACCCGGGCAACGCCCGTGTTTTACCCGATTGAATGTTTTTATTCAAATACTATTTGTTACAATTATAAATTTGGCGCCTTTAATAAATGCATATATTAGTTAATAACTATAGCCTATGTGCTTTATCTGTCTATGTACTGTTGGCTTCCGTAGGCGTCTCATACTGGGAAAAGGAAAGAGAGGATTCCATTTAGTTATTAACTAATATATGCATTTATTTAAAGAGCGACCCGCTCCAAACCAATAGTTACAAAAACGGAAGAGCGAGTGGGGGAGGAATGATGGGGGGGGGGGGGCAAAGGTGGCGTGATCGTAGCCAACCAATAGGAGGGCGCCATTCCAAAAAAAAAAGCAAACGGTGACAGAGGCCGATGAGGAATGACGCTCGTAACTGTATATAGAATTGATAGGGATAGATAGAACTGTGAAGTAAGGCAAACAGTGAAAACCATTTACAGTATGTAACTTTGATATGGTACAATTTGGATTATATATTAGAACTACATAATAAATAAGATCAAATACATAAATAGTGTGTGACGTTTCAGTAACAACACTGTTACCGAGATGTCACAAACAATTTATATATTTGGATTTGGTACTTATTACCTTGTGCTTCTAATCTAAAATCCAAATTAGCATATTTTCTAAATCTTCTTAAAATAAGTTTGCCGATTCACTTAACTAGAATTCAACATTAATTATAAATTTCACTCTTTTATATGTATCCTTAGACACCATTTCAAATGATCAACTTTTAATTCGACCAAAGATTGAAACACAAAGATAGTAATTTGAAAGAGAATATAAGCTATAAATTATTATTATTATTTTTTTTTTTTGCTTATCCCAAGTACACGTGGTACAGGCCATGATAATCATGGTGGGTAGTTAGAGACTGCTTTTTTTACTGTAAGCGCACCACATGTCTACACATGTGAAAGCAGTTTGACTTTGCATTTACAAATGTGCCAGAGCCCCGTTTGGTTACTTGCACTTACTGGTGGGGTTGGATATTTACAAGAATCAGGGGGCCATCGGAGCATTTTTTTTAATAATTTTATTTGAAACAGAAAAAAGTATCCAATGCGGGAATCGAACCCGGGTCGTAGTGGTCGAAAACCAAACGGTTTAACCAGCCTTCCACCGACCCCCCGCTCTAAATTATAATTGGTTGAATTGAAATAGTGAGAGAGTATAACCTCCCTTTAAAGGACAATACCTAATTCCAATGTCAAAGTGTCCTTTAGGAAGGTGTCCTCTTAACATAAAGTTGCTAAATGGCAATTTTGCAGAGAGGTATCCTCTAATGAGAGTGTTTTCTCATGGAGCTTCTACTGTATACTGCATAAGCACACACAGAGATATACAAAACTAGAAAGTAAAGCAGAGTGATAAAAGGCTAACTTTGCTGAAGAACAACCATCTTTTACATTAGCACTCCTTTTTTTTAAATGCATGCTAGAGAATGAATAGGAATTTAAAATGGAGCCACTCTACTGAAGTTTCCTGTAGGTGCTGACATGGGGAAAAAGTGGTCTGGAGAGTTGGAAGGGCTTAAATTCCTGAGAACACCTCTCTCTAATTGCATAGTAACCAAAGTGTCCTTTAGAGAAAGAGAGGTATCCTTTTATAGAAGAGCAGATAAAACGGTCATTTTTTGGCAATGGAGAAACTGTCCTTTGTTGAGAGGTATCTTCTAATGGGAGGTTCTACTGTACTGGGATTTAGGTATAAAACCTGATAAGGCACAATTTGGATTATAGATTATAAACACAAGGTAATAAGACCAAATAAATAAATAGTGTGTGACGTTTCAGTAACAGCGTTGTTACCATCTTCAGACAAAAGTACTGAATGAGAAATTTTACCACAGCTTTTACCATTTTTACCATGCTGTGGCAAAATTTCTTATTCAGTACTTTTGTCTGAAGGTGGTAACAACGCTGTTACCGAAACGTCACACACTATTTATTTATTTGGTCTTATTACCTTGTAGGTATAAAACCTGGATACATGACTCCTACAAGGGAAAAAAATCTCTATCCACCTGTTAAAGTCAAAGAAGAGAATGGATATGTGGGGAAGGGAAATGAGAACAACAAAATTAAGGCAACAAAAGGAAATGTAGTGGGGGGAAGGCCATCTTACTATTCTCGTAGGTCCTCTGGCACTTCAATCTCAAACTTGGTGAAGGCCTCCTTGGGAATGGGGCCGTTGGGGCTCTTGAGACGGAGCCTCTCTGAGGGGATGATCTCAGACGCCCCCCTGTCCCAGCCAATGAACTCCACCACGTGGAAGTCCCCCTTTGTCATCTTCACCTGGGCCCTCCACCATCCATACACCTCCTGATCTGAGAACCTCTCCAGTACCTGTACATACACACATCTCATCAGTATTTTTCAATACACAACAACCTGTTTCTCACCAACATTGAAGCATCGATGTTGGATAGAAGCAATTTTTTTTAAAGAGTTTCTCCCCATAAAAAATTTAAGATGCAGTTTTTTTTCATCTAACAGGAAAGTTGTCTAGCTTCTATTTATAATGATAAAAATCTCCTGGCAAAATTTCCAACTAGATTTTTTTTAAAACCATAGAATGGGCCCAATCACTTTCCCAGTCATATATAGTGCAAACTGCTATTTCCATAGAGTTCTATGGGTCTTAATGTGTGTGGGTCACTATGAACTGTATATATGTTGTTTCTTATCCCCTTGTGTAAAGATTACACCAATTCCATGAGTTCATGCTCCTCGAGCTGTTTTATGATGAGCA